>CM067538.1:5294277-5599277 GCA_034509925.1 Hirudinaria manillensis | reverse complement strand
GGGTTCTTCTCCCCAAATGTTGGGGAAGAATTTGAAGACCCCGTGGGTGCTTAGCTTCGGCTGGTTTTGTGATTTTTTTGCTTTTATAGTTATTATTTTTTTTTGTATGTCTGAATATTTAACTAAACTTTCCGAGTCAGAAGGACTGAAATTGTTGTCGCCATTTTCGTGACTTCTCATCGCTCTGCCGTGCATTTTAATGGCACCGTAGCAGCTGATGACGATGACGACGACGATGACGATGACGACGACGACGACAACGACGATGACGATGATTTTGACGACGACGACGATGATGATGATGATGATGATGATGATGATGATGACGATCGTAAAGGTGATAAACATGGTGAACGGCTTTTATTGCTTTTATTAAATGCTAGAATTAAATATGAATCGGCCTTATAATGATTTCATAAACTCCTTTTAAAGAAATATTTATTATCACATTTAATGACAGCATTTTCATTATTTATAACACGCTTACTAAGTCATTGAAGTCGTTCGTTCATTCATTCATTCATTCATTCATTCATTCATTCATTCATTCATTCATTCATTCATTCATTCATTCATTCATTCATTCATTCATTCATTCATTCATTCATTCATTCATTCATTCATTCATTCATTCATTCATTCATTCATTCATTCATTCATTCATTCATTCATTCATTCATTCATTCATTCATTCATTCATTCATTCATTCATTCATTCATTCATTCATTCATTCATTCATTCATTCATTCATTCATTCATTCATTCATTCATTCATTCATTCATTCATTCATTCATTCATTCATTCATTCATTCATTCATTCATTCATTCATTCATTCATTCATTCATTCATTCATTCATTCATTCATTCATTCATTCATTCATTCATTCATTCATTCATTCATTCATTCATTCATTCATTCATTCATTCATTCATTCATTCATTCATTCATTCATTCATTCATTCATTCATTCATTCATTCATTCATTCATTCATTCATTCATTCATTCATTCATTCATTCATTCATTCATTCATTCATTCATTCATTCATTCATTCATTCATTCATTTCATTCATTCATTCATTCATTCATTCATTCATTCATTCATTCATTCATTCATTCATTCATTCATTCATTCATTCATTCATTCATTCATTCATTCATTCATTCATTCATTCATTCATTCATTCATTCATTCATTCATTCATTCATTCATTCATTCATTCATTCATTCATTCATTCATTCATTCATTCATTCATTCATTCATTCATTCATTCATTCATTCATTCATTCATTCATTCATTTCATTCATTCATTCATTCTTCATTCATTCATTCATTCATTCATTCATTCATTCATTCATTCATTCATTCATTCATTCATTCATTCATTCATTCATTCATTCATTCATTCATTCATTCATTCATTCATTCATTCATTCATTCATTCATTCATTCATTCATTCATTCATTCATTCATTCATTCATTCATTCATTCATTCATTCATTCATTCATTCATTCATTCATTCATTCATTCATTCATTCATTCATTCATTCATTCATTCATTCATTCATTCATTCATTCATTCATTCATTCATTCATTCATTCATTCATTCATTCATTCATTCATTCTTCATTCATTCATTCATTCATTCATTCATTCATTCATTCATTCATTCATTCATTCATTCATTCATTCATTCATTCATTCATTCATTCATTCATTCATTCATTCATTCATTCATTCATTCATTCATTCTTCCATTCATTCATTCATTCATTCATTCATTCATTCATTCATTCATTCTTCCATTCATTCATTCATTCATTCATTCATTCATTCATTCATTCATTCATTCATTCATTCATTCATTCATTCATTCATTCATTCATTCATTCATTCATTCATTCATTCATTCATTCATTCATTCATTCATTCATTCATTCATTCATTCATTCATTCATTCATTCATTCATTCATTCATTCATTCATTCATTCATTCATTCATTCATTCATTCATTCATTCATTCATTCATTCATTCATTCATTCATTCATTCATTCATTCATTCATTCATTCATTCATTCATTCATTCATTCATTCATTCATTCATTCATTCATTCATTCATTCATTCATTCATTCATTCATTCATTCATTCATTCATTCATTCATTCATTCATTCATTCATTCATTCATTCATTCATTCATTCATTCATTCATTCATTCATTCATTCATTCATTCATTCATTCATCATTCATTCATTCATTCATTCATTCATTCATTCATTCATTCATTCATTCATTCATTCATTCATTCATTCATTCATTCATTCATTCATTCATTCATTCATTCATTCATTCATTCATTCATTCATTCATTCATTCATTCATTCATTCATTCATTCATTCATTCATTCATTCATTCATTCATTCATTCATTCATTCATTCATTCATCATTCATTCATTCATTCATTCATTCATTCACTCAGTCATTGAAGGACTTCATTCATTCATTCATTCATTCATTCATTCATTCATTCATTCATTCATTCATTCATTCATTCATTCATTCATTCATTCATTCATTCATTCATTCATTCATTCATTCATTCATTCATTCATTCATTCATTCATTCATTCATTCATTCATTCATTCATTCATTCATTCATTCATTCATTCATTCATTCATTCATTCATTCATTCATTCATTCATTCATTCATTCATTCATTCATTCATTCATTCATTCATTCATTCATTCATTCATTCATTCATTCATTCATTCATTCATTCATTCATTCATTCATTCATTCATTCATTCATTCATTCATTCATTCATTCATTCATTCATTCATTCATTCATTCATTCATTCATTCATTCATTCATTCATTCATTCATTCATTCATTCATTCATTCATTCATTCATTCATTCATTCATTCATTCATTCATTCATTCATTCATTCATTCATTCATTCATTCATTCATTCATTCATTTATTCATTCATTCATTCATTCACTCATTTACTTATTCATCTAACAATTCATTTGTTCATTCGTTCCTCCATCCATCCGTCCGTCCATCCATCCAACTGTCCCTTTGTCCGCCCGTCCGTCCATCCAACTGTCCGTCTGTCCGTTCGTTCATCCAGCCACTGGACGTCTCACTAATTCAAGCAGTGGTGAGAGCCTAGGGTCCAGATAATGAAAGTTTGAGAATGTTTTAAGGCAGACGACTCGATTCCGGCGGCAAAGAAATCATTATTTATTTTCGGAGAGAAATAATTAAAATTGCAAACCCATATAAACACACCGGCCTGGAGATAATTGCGGACCTGAAAAAGACATCCATGGTGACTTACATCGACGGTCTTCATTCGTTTCTCATCGTTCCGTCTATTTCTTTCCATCCCTCGCTACCCCGTCTCGGAAGATGGGTGGATGTGGGTAGATATGGTGGGTGGGTGATGTTGGGTAGGTTATAGTACAGTAGTGTTTCTGATGTACTTGGAAGTGTACACAAATAAATTTGGAAATGCTTTTAAATTGTTTTTCCTCAATTCATTTGCAGCGGATAATTTAACTTTGAAAGAAAAAGAGGTTCTTTTTATGATATTTTTATTTTCATGTTAACTGAAGCGTGTAAATAATTTATTATTGTTATTATTATTATTATTATGATCAGCCATTATAACCTATATTTATTTGTTTAATTGTTTCATTCTTTAAATAATACATTTGCAACCAGTAAATACATCAATAATTAAAATTAAAATCAATTTAACATCACTAAATCCTCGAATTCTGAAAAATCCCTAACAAAACGAAAGTCTCCCTTTTGCTAACAGACGTTCCTTTCGATCCATTTTCCACCTCCGACCGGCGATGGATGTAAGAGACGGCGAAAGATAGGAAAAGGAAGATTGATAATCTGTGTAATTGCAACCATCGAATGTCGATCAATAGCTATAGATCGATATATCGTGCGTTACTAAAGATTTTTAATCCCTTTCCTACAAACATGAACCAATCGAAAACTCAGGTGAGTTGCAACGCTTTCGTCTTTCAATATCTCTCTTTTATCCATTCTTTCACTCGGACTTTCTTTCATTCAATACCACTGTTTTGTTCAATGCATCGGCCCTAATTCGAAGTGATTTTATAATTAATTAGATAATTGAACCTATTAATTTGAATTTATTAATATTTTTAATGTTAATTTATTAAGTAATTCTTTGAACAAACATCGCAAACGTTTAATGGAAACATAGCAAAAGCGGAAGGCAGGATCGTAGTTCATCGATTTTGAACGTCAATGAATCCCCGATTCTGATTGGCCAAAACTTTCTTTCTCCATTTTCTACGCCCGTTTCCCTGGTAACCGTCGTAGAATTGGAGCGGAAAGGTGCCCTGAAAGACATGCACTCAACTTGCAAGTCACAACGTCACAACGTCACAACATCACAAAATCGCAGAACTTGTCAGAGTTCAAGGTCTCCCCTTTTGTTTCTTCTTGGTGGTGATGATTTTACCTGATCTCGACGACGATGACGACGACGATGGCTATGATGATGATGATGACGATGACGGTGATGATGATGACGATGACGTTGATGATGATGATGATGATGATGATGATGACGATGATGATGAAGATGGAGCATTTTAAACATTTAATAATAAATTTAATCTGGATAAGTTCAATTGGGTCTTGCATTCAAGTTCCTAATGGTTAACTCCATATTAACTAATTTTCGACACGAACGTCATTTAACTAGTTAAGACCAACATTAATTAATTTATCTTTACCGTCGAAAGTTATTCGATCAATTAATTTAATTAATCTTCTTATTATTAATAATCAGATAATTATTTAGACTTCTCGATTTAATTAAATTATTGATTAAACCATTTATTCTTAGTATTAATAATCAGATAATTAATTAGGCTTCTAATTACTTAATTAAACCATTTTCAGCAATTCTCAAAGAAGCTCGTAAATTAACCTTCCGTCCGGAATAGGCGACGATGCGAACTTTCCTCACGACACGAGGTCAAGGTCACACGTCCAAAATTCAGGGAGTTAAAGAAGGAACCGTCAAATATGTCAAAGCGGCCATTGAAATATGGGTCATTTGTCCTGAACTTTGAACCGTGATGCTTCTAACCTGCTAAGAGGAGAAAATGAATCTCAAACGTTTGCCCGGACAGAAGGACGGGTGGATGGATGGATGGATGGACGCATGGACGGATGGACGGATGGATGGATGGATGGATGGACGGATGGACGGATGGACGGATGGATGGATGGACGGATGGATGGACGTATGGACGGATGGACGGATGGATGGATGGATGGATGGACGGATGGATGGACGGATGGACGGATGGACGGATGGATGGATGGACGGACGGATGGATGGATGGATGGATGGATGGATGGATGGATGGACGGATGGATGAATTCGCATTAAACGATGAAAGGAATAACACAGGGAATGATGGAAGAAGAGAGAGAGGAAAGCACAGAAATTATTAATTTTCCTTGAGAAATTACTTCGGCATTCTTGGGTTGCCGAGGCGTTCGTGTGGTCGTCATGGGCAGATCCTGGAAAATAAAGACACATACCTACCGACACATCCGACGATCAGGGCAGAAAGACACACAAACAAACGCAAACAGATAGACACACAGAGGCAATCACACACGTACAAACACAGAGTCACACACGCACGGACGTCGGGCAAGAGAAGCAGACGAATGGAGGATGAGGCGAAGAAAGAGCGCCAATGTCAGAGATCGGCGTAATACTTTTCAACTGAGTCTCGTGGATCAGCTTTGATTAATTTTAAAACTTTCAATCTATGATGCTCCTTTGGCAGGACATCATTTGTATCCAGGCCGTTAATGCATCGCCTGGTCATTTATTTTATGAAATAATGGTCTCCCGTTCGGCCAACATGCTCCGTGTTTATAAACTACGCTTGGATTTTTTTTGTGTGCTCCTTCGCTCTTCCATCGAACTGGTCGGATTATTATTAATATTAATATTATTATTATTATTAATATTATTGTTATTATTATTTTTATTTCTTTGAGTTTTAATTATTCGCTCTGTAATTAATTGTAGTTAACTCGGTTTTTAATTCTTTTTTCCAGGTTTTCTTGTGATTTATTTTGTGTGTAAATCGTAAATCTGTACTTTTTCAAATTGCAATTTATTTAAACATTTTATTGTATTTGAATTTATATTAATTGGAAATCATTTATAAATAGTTTTATTTAAATTAAAGAGTTTAAATGCGTAAAACTTGAAACTCTCAACTTCTTGCTCGATGATGATTGGTTCTCATTCAAATGACGTCACGGTTTCCAAAAATAGATTCCCAAAGATTATAAATTTCAGAAATTTAATTTTTTTTTGCCTTAAAAAGTTGAAATTAAAAAAGGCACATCTCAGGAAGTACTAAGAAACTTTACCAGAATAATTTTTTACATGTAAATTAGAAATAATATTCAAAATTCCCTACAAAATGATTATAAAATATAGGAAATAAA
Organism: Hirudinaria manillensis; assembly: GCA_034509925.1. Lineage (NCBI taxonomy): Eukaryota > Metazoa > Annelida > Clitellata > Hirudinida > Hirudinidae > Hirudinaria > Hirudinaria manillensis. The sequence continues at coordinate 5,592,715 of CM067538.1, read as the reverse complement.
TTTAAACAATTTAATAAATTATTTAACGGAAGGAACATTTATATTTCATTTCATTTTTCATTTATTCGAGACGAACGAAGGGCCGAGGCCTCTGACACGTTCGAAAAAACAACTGAAGCGCAAATAGAACATAAACAATCGCCATTCGGACTTAAAAAACAAAAAAAAACAAAAACAAAAAAAAAACTCTTGTACATATGTAAGCTCTTAGGGTTCATGATATTTAAGGTATTGGTTAAGGTTCAATTTGTGGATCTCAGCATTGAAGCGGGACGTGGTAGAGGAGTTAACGACATGGGCTGGCAGGGTGTTCCAGGATTTGACAATTCGATTGGAGAAAAAGTATTTGGAAGTATTACAACGGAATTTGTTTGTCCTGAGTTTGTAGTTGTGGCCTCTGGTCCTATTGTATGTTGATCTGTTGAGAGTAGTGGAGATTTTGCTATTAGTAAGGCCTTTTAGTAATTTAAAACACATGGTGAGATCGGCCAGTAGTCTTCGTTTTTCTAGGGTAGGCAATTTAAGAATCTTTAGTCTCAGCAGATAAGGATATTTGGCCAGTGTGGGAATGGCCTTGGTGAACCTTTTTTGGATCTGTTCAAGCCTATCGATGAGAAGTTTTTTGTGTGGGTTCCATACAGGAGAGCCATACTCGAGTATTGGCCTAACAAAGGTACAAAATGCCCTTATGAGGATGTCATGGTCACGTGAGGAAAATGATGCTAGAATCAGTTTGGATATTGTAGCTGCCTTTCTGGTGATGTTATCTATGTGTTTGTCAAGTCGGAGCGAAGAATCTATGAGTATTCCTAGATCTCGAATCAAGTTAACTCTTGACAGTATGTGGTTGTGAATACAATATTCATTTGGATGAAAAGATCTTTTGCAGCCAATTAATGAGAGAATCTGACATTTGTCGGGAGCGAGTTGTAGCTGCCATCTCTCACTCCACTCCACTATCGTATCAAGAGATCTCTGCAGCTGGAGAGGAGAACTATTGTAAAGCTTTATGTCATCAGCGAAGAGCTTACAAATTGTGTCTGAGTTCTTGAATAAGCCAGGAAGGTCGTTTATGTAGAGTAAAAATAATGTTGGCCCAAGAACACTCCCCTGGGGAACTCCACTAGTAACGGCAACCTCTTCCGAGACAGAGCCGTTTATTATGACTTTTTGCGCTCGCAGATTAAGAAAGTCGCTAATCCATCCTATCACATTGTCACTAAGACCATAAGTGCTAATTTTGAGCATTAGTTTTGAGTGAGAAACAGAGTCGAAGGCCTTGCGAAAATCCAAGTAGATGATGTCCAAATTTTGTCTGTTTTGTATGGTTTCTGTCCAATGGTGAGTGCATTCGAGGATGTTAGTGGTGGTTGAACGTGCGGGAATAAAGCCATGCTGGTTGCAGTCGATGAGCTTGTGGTTTAAAAGGTGTTGCATCAGAAATTTATTGATTATTCTTTCCATAGTTCTACAGCTAGTTGATGTAATTGATATCGGTCTATAGTTTTCAAGAGAAGTGGTAGGACCTTTCTTGTGGATGGGTGTTACCAGGGCGATTTTCCAGTCCTGTGGCAATCTATGATCTTTGTAGGATGCGTCGAAAAGGTGAGATAGTGGAACAGCTAGTGTTGAGGCACATTTTTTCAAGAATATGTTCGGAATGCCATCCGGGCCTGCCGACAGTGATGGCTTGAGTCCAAGAAGTGTCAAGTAGACTGTATAAGGTGTGAAATGAATGTCCGGCATTACATTGGAAGCTCTAAAGAAAGTGCCAGGGTTGTTGCCATCATCAATAGTGAAGACTGTTGAAAAATAGTTGTTGAAGGCACCAGCAATTGTCAATGGGTCGCTTGTTAGGGTGCCATCCGAGAGCGCAACCTCGGATATCCCAGACCTCATGTGCATTTTTCTGTTTGCGTACTTGTAAAGTTGGCCGATATTCTTACTTTTGAGTAGTTGAAGTTCCTGGGATTGGTGATAGATCTTGGTCGTAGCAGCACAGTTTTTAGCAAACAAAGAATAAGTATTTTTGTTTACATCATTGTTGTGTTTTCTCCAAGCCTTCCAGAGTTTAGACTTTTCTTTAAGCAGTTTGTTGATGAAGTGGGGGTATCTGGTTTTACATTTTTGATGGAAAAGTGAAAATTTTGGTACGAACAGGTGGATGGCCAGATCGATCCGCTGCTTGAATTGAATCCAGCAGGAGTCCACATTGGGGCAATACTGGAATATTGCGTTCCAATCGATATATGAGAGGTATTCATTAATCATCAAGTAATCGCCTTTCTTAAAGTCAAAAGATGATGGCAACAGTTGTTGTTTTTTAGGTAGATAACTGAGAATATTTGGTCTGAGAACAATTACATTGTGGTCACTGGTTGAGATGGGGCACATCACTTCGATCTTTGAGATAAACTGGGAATCGTTTGAAAAAACGAGGTCCAGGATGTTTACTTGACGTGTAGGAGTTGTTACAAATTGATGGAGGCCACAGTTGTTAAAGAATTCAAAGAAAAGTCTGTAGATGTTATTGTTGGGTGCTGTGAGGTGGGTCCAATCCAAGGCAGGAAGATTGAAGTCACCGAGAAGACAGATGGTGTGCTTAGTTGAGCAGAGGTGATATAAGCATTTAATACTTTCACAGGCATAGTTGGAAGCCTCTAAATCGAAACCTCCAGGACGATAGTAGACAATAATTCTATAGATGGAATTATTTGCAGACAAGTCTATACAAACAATTTCAGTGTTTGAATACTCGTTAGGGATCTTGACCATTCGATATGAGAAACATTCCCTAATGATTAGCATGACACCACCACCCTTTGAGTTTCTATCCCAACGATGCACCTGGTAAGTACGTGGACAGAATAATGAGCTGGGGAAATCAGGATTAAGCCAAGTTTCAGTGCAACAAAAAATATCTGGTTCTTCTGAGTTCAAAAACATAAAGACTTCATTGAACTTATTGTTGCAACTTCTAAGATTAGTTAATATCCACTTGTTTGCTGTTAATTGCAGTGCCGGTGAACTATTACGGAAAGGGCTGCTTCGTGGGAATGTTCTTCTGGAAGCCAGATGAACGTTTGGTTAGTCTTTTGGCGTATGCTTGTTCGGATTGCAGGCGGGTCAGGTCGTGGTTGAGGTAGACTTGACGGATTTCTGGTGTAGGTGAAGCTCGGAGAACTCTCGATGACGAGATTAGATCTCTCACAGCGTCAGCATCCCCAAGCGTTACACAGAGCTTGGCACTAGGATCTTTTGTGTCATGTCCAAGGCGTCTGGTTCTCAATACTCGAGGTTTTACAGTTAAGTTACTTTCACAAAAGGCACTAAAGAGGTCCACGTCGTTAGTGCCTGGCTTGGAGGGTAGACCCGCAACAATAACGTTGTTAGCTCTGCGCTTCATCTCGTCCTTCTCTTTGTCAAAGTCTAAGAGAGTTTTCGTGGCTATTTTGATAGCCTCGCTATAAGAACCTGAGCTGTTATGTTCTTTAGCTGCAGTTTCTTTTTCTAAGACCTCTAGTCTTTGGGTAATTGGAGCCAGAGCATTTTGGAAGCTGTCGGTCAGCGATTTTGTCATTTGGACAATCATATTTTGGAAGGTTGTGGTCATGAATTCGACAGATTTGTTAAAGTTTTCAGTCAGTCTCTCTGTAACTGATATCATGATCCTCTCATTCATCTTCATCATCTGCGAGCACAATGAGTCTGTAATCTCAGCTAGAAGTTCCTTAACCGACTCCTCGGAGATAGAAGATTTGTCTGCTTTAGGCATACTGAGTCCGAAAGTCGAAAAAAGTAAGCGAAACTTGAAAAATACAGTAAACCGACACCTTAAATATCGTTTTTAAGTAAATTAGTTATCTTTAAAGCCGCTGTAAACGTTTATAAGCTCTTAAACCGGACGGCGATGTTTACATGAGCGATATTTATAACTTTATATATAAATCTAAATACATTATTTAACCCAACCCATTGTTAATACTCAATCCCCCCATCTGACCTTTTGACCATAGCAACCCACCAATGCGAACATCCAAAAATCATCTCCAACCCAACATACTTTCTAGAAATAATGTTTTAAATAAAAAAAAATTCTTTTTTTTTTGTTAAATGAACACAAATATTTGTCCCCAGCATCATCGACATTTTCTCCCTCTTAACCTAAGGACCAGACAAACTCCAGACCACGTTATTGATGCTTTCGTCCTTTTAAATGACATTAGGAATTTGTCTCTGTCAACCTGGGCACAAATTCTTCCCTGGGTTGTTATTGGCTGACGCGGTCATCTGTTTCTTTCCAAAGCCAGGGCGTTGTACGTTTTTGTACTTTTGTACTGTGGACATCAAGGTTTGGTATTCGAGGTGGTGTCAGACATGAACCTATTGTGAAGTTTGAGTTCAAGTAGTGCTTCTTCCTCTGAACCTTCCTTAACCTCTGAACTTTTGACCCTTTGCCGTTAGGGGAGGGGTTAAAATAAAGAACGGGGCATTCTAAAAATACAGAAAATAAATGCGGAGGATGTTTGTCATTGGTCTGTCATTTATTTTGTGTATAAAGTTTTCATTAAAAAACATTTTTGTGTTTTGTAAGAACGAAATAAAATAAACAAATCAAATATCACAAAATCTCCAAACTAATAAATTATTCATTTCATAACAATAACACCTTCAATAGAACTGATACTCATAACTAATCAGTACCTGCTGAACACCTTAACCTAACCCTAACTTTTACCAGAATGGCGATTGTTTATGTTTTATTCGTTCTTCATTTGTTTTTTGGAACGTGTCAGAGGCTTTGGCCCTTCGTTCGTCTCAAATAAATAAAAAAAAATAATAATACAAAATAAACAAAATAATAATAATAATAATAATGATAATAATAATACCGATATAATATTACAAACTGTCATTGTCAATACCAATGCAGCAACAACAACAGCAGCAACAGCAGCAAGAGCAACAACGTGGAAAACAAACACACTCTCCTCCAGCATCTGCCTCCAGCGATCCCGGCTTGCAATCCAATCGAGAGACCGCTAATTAGTCATTGTGCCAGATTTCAATGAGAAAAAATGAAGCTTCCTCCTTTATTTCGGATTCAGAACTCGCCTCTCACAGCGCTTCGTTTGTTTTATTACGTACGTTAACAATTCGTATCGCGATGACTTCCGGCCATTTTTATAGAGCCAAACTTTAATCAATCCTCGAAACTCATCTGTCTATGTTATCGACTCTTTGTTTTCCTCATTCGTTCGAACGTGTTTTCTGTTGGCCTAAAATTAATGACGTGTTTGTTCTTCAAATAAAGCCATACTTCCTCTTCCATCTATAAATTGGTCCAGCCTGGTGGTCATCCATAATTTCCCTTTGTTAGCTTTGACTGACTAGTCCTAATCTTCTGAGTTCAAATCCTGCCTCCGGCTCTGCTCCAGATATACGTGGTCTATATATATCCACACGTATCTAGAGATTAGAAGGTCAATTAGTCGATTCTTAAAATTACCAACTTATTATTATTCCTATATAAAGTGCTACATAAATGAATATCTTATAATAATGAATAATCTTATAATAGTGTTATATATTATTATATAGTTCTATGGGGAATATTATTTATTATCATTATTGCGTAATAATAATATTATGAATGACTTTATTAATGTTTTACTTATTACGGTATTATTATTATTAATATTTTCATTGTTACTTTCTTCATTTCTTCATTTAATCATCCATCTATCTATTCGTAGTCGGAGAATTCTGAGATGAATGTTAGACCACGCATCTCTCTCCTGTAAAAATTAACAGCCATTGTGCTTGACAATGACTCAATTTCTCCATCTGATTGCCACTGCATATTGTCTATATTTACATCTCGAAATCTGGAAATCCCCCCAGATGCGATACAAACTTCCGGTTTGTTTTGTTGCTGTTTTATCGTGTTTTGTTGCGTTCCATTTTGTCGTGATTGGCACGACTTAAAGGCCTAGATTCAATCACTGGAAAATTCGAGGTTTCTAAATTTAAAACGGTCGCTGATTGGCTGCTATTATTAGTTTTTCCTGACGAGGCGGTGCTTAATTGGAGCCATCAAAATCGCTGGAGTTCGGTTGGACGAGGTCTCTGCGTCCCGATGCGGGGTTTTTATGACGTCATCGTTATTATTATAATTAGCATAATTAGCATAATTAGCATAATTATTATAAACATCGTGACCATGAACGTCGTCGTCGTCATCGGGCGATTTCACTTGATTGTTGTTTTATTCTTCAATAATTAGAAAATAAAGTTTACATTCCAAACGTAAAAATTGCTAAACTGCTAATTGCCAAAACATGCACTGTTCTTAATAAAACCAATATTAATAAAAGTAACAAATTATAAATTAAAAAATATTTATAATAATATTAATAATAATAATAATAAAAATAAATTTATTATTGTATGTAAAACTATAAATTTATATGACATATTAACTAGACTCGCACTTTGCAAGTGAGGGTTAGTGATTAATTGATTAATTAATTTTCTAACCACCAACACAGTGGTGGGATTCGAGCCCTGAAACCAAGGACCCACGACGGTCTGATGGTCTCATGCTCCCCCCCACCCTCCTGTTGAAATTGATGTCGAATGTTCGTCTGCTAATGAATTAATGGAGACCCACTGGCTTGTCCATGTCAATACTCTGACCATCTCCATGACGTCATTGGTGGAGATGATTTGTAAAAGATGGAGAGGAAGAAGAAGATGATGATGATGAACAACAACAACAACATCAAGAACAGCAGAAGAATGATGATGATTTGTTGTTATTGTTGTGATAATGATTGCAATCGTTATTACCAAATTTCTGTCATTTTAAAATGGATTTGAATTAAAATCATTAAAATCCATCAATTTTTTACCTCTAAAGAATCAAAGTGGAAGAGATATTTTTGTTATTAAGTCTCAAAAGCATCATCGGTACATCATCACCATCACCATCTTCGTGGTTATTATTATTATTATTATTATTATTATCATCATCATCATCATCATCATCATCATCATTATTATTATTATTTGCAGCTGTCGGTCTCTTTGTGATGCTAACCCTATCGTTGATTTCGATTGGCATCACCTAAGTTACGACTCCGGGGTTGGAAAGTTGCAAAGTGAAAATGAGTTCCTGGAGCAATTATGGAAAATATTCTGAGCAAACACGGAGCTGGATGATCCGTCACTTCCCTGAGGTGTCCGAGTTACGTTGGTGTTTATTTCCCTTTCGCCAGGAAAGCAAATTAAACAAGCGATACACAAACAATGGCTGATTGTTCGCCGTCATCAAAGCAGGTATAAATTTCTGCCCTGCGTGAACTTTTCTTTTATTTTTTTTTCTTCCTCTCTTTCTTTCATTCATTCACTCATTCATTCGTTTCTTTTCGGTTCATCCGTCCGTCCATTCATCAATTTCTCTCTCTCGCTCGCTTTCTGTCTGTCTGTCTTCTCTGCCGTGTGCCAAGTTGTTTTTTTCTTATGCAACTCCGTCGTCATCTTGATACGCGCATTTAACTCCAGAGAAATCAGTGCTTCCTTCACCACTCCATCTCCTCATTCATCCATCCATCGCTCTGTCCATCAATCCATCCGTCCGTCCATCCAGCCATGCCCTTTTAAAGGTTTGTATTTTCATTAGCTACCGTGATCATCATCATCATCATCATCATCATCATCCCGGGCACCACCGCTGCTATCGCCATCATTATCAACATCAATATCGATACGCTGTTAAGTGATTTTAACGTTTCCAATGGCAACCGCATAGCATCACCGATATCATCGACTGGAGGGCGATCATTATCACTTAAGAACATCACCATCATCATCATCATCATCATCATCAACATCAACATCACCATATCGTCGTTGTCGTCAAACGTCGTCATCATCACCATCATCATCACCATCGTTGTCATCATCACCATCATCCTCGTCATCGTCGTCATCATCATCACCCTCATTATCACCATCATCATCATCACCATCTTCATCATCATCATCGTCGTCGTCGTCGTCCACACATTCACTCGCAGTCGTCGCTAAAATATCCACTGTTCCAGTGACTGATTTTCGATCATTAATTAGTGAAAAGCCCAAAAACAAACAATAAATATAATTAAATACAAACAATAAATATAATTATTTGAATAACATAAATATAATTATTTGAATAACAATAAATATAATTATATTTGAACGAATAAATGTAATTATTTGAACAGCATAAATATAATTATTTCAATAACATAAATATTATTATTATTATATTTGAACGAATAAATAATCGTTTAATTTAATATCACATTATTTTACGCTTTTACGGTTTTAGAGAAAAATATCGGCATCTAATTAGAATTTAATAAACGTGCATATAAGAAATAATTCTTTAAATTTGAGAATAAATTTCGAAAAATAAGAGAAACAAGTTCGGCGATTATGATGTTGATGATGACGATGACGATGACGGTGACGATGATGACGATGACGACATTTTGAAATGATTCCATTTTAAGCACTTCCTTCCAGAGGAGTGAACTCTGTTTCCATGGAAACCTCGTGGGATTCCTTTTCATTTCCTCTTTCCATCATTCAATTGTCAAATTATTAAACTTACCATGCATCTCTTTCCAAATCCGTCCATCAATTCATTCATTCATTCACCAATTCATTCATTCATTCATTCACTCATTCATTTAATCATTCATTCATTCGTTCAATCGTTCGTTCGTTTGTTCGTTCGTTTGCAGATTCACACACACACACATTCATCTCTCAGTCACCCTGTAGTGATAAAAAATAATTTTAAAATTATTTAAATTAAAATGAGTCATTATAACTATACATTATGACTGGTATTACAATAGTAATAATGATTACAACAATAATAATAATAATAATAATTTTATATATTAAAAAATATAATATAATAAATAAATAAATATTGTGTAATATAATTACATAATATTAATTTTATAATATTATTATTATTAATGGTAATAACAATAATAATAATAATAATAACAACAACAACAACCAAGGCGGTCAGTCAATGCCAGGCACGTGATGGGTCCGAAGATGGCGACTGATGACGAGAACTGGAGGAACCAACCATGCGTGAAGTTTTCCAGGAAGATTTTATATTGTTCTTTGTTTCCGAATGAGCTTCGATGGATGGGAAAATTCCGCAGCTCCGTGATTGTGAGGATTGCATTCCGGATTTCCACTTCTTTTCCACTTATCAGCCTCATCTGGTCAGCTCCCGACGGCCATAAACCACTCCAGTGGAGCGGAAAATGCGGTTATAATAAATTAATAAATTATTTTAAGTGTTTAATACTAACTAGTTAAGCTGTTACGATGGACAGAATGCATGTACCGTGACAGGGAATTGGTCGTAAGCTTTTAAATAGCATTATTTATAGGAGATGTTGATTTTAAAGATTAAACTTCTTAAATAGAAATGCATTTATCAGTTATTTCATGAAAATCTAACACGAAAACAACAACAAGAAATTAAATACATGTAATTATGAATAATTATGAATAATTGATTAAAGAAATTAATCCTTTAGCACTCCGTCACCCTTTGAATCCATCGAAGCGGGTGAAGAATGTGAAAGAAGGTTGCGTGGATAGGAGGAATGGATAAAATATGAATGGATGAATGAATGGGTGAATGCATGAATGGATAGATGAATGATCGAATGATTGGGTGAATGCGTGAATGGATAGATGAATGATTGGATGAATAAATGAATGAATGAATAAATGAATGAATGAGTGAGTGACTAAACCAAAGGAAGAATCAGTGTCTCTGAAAAGTGGAGCGGATGAGAAGAAAAAGAAAAGAGAGAAAGTGCGCGAATAAACAAAAGACTCTGGACTCTGCTGGAGCAAACTTACAAACGAGGCGAGGAGAATGCAAATTCCGATACGGCGGCAAAATGGCGTACATAATAAACATAATCTCCGAGACAGGTGAGTTTGTAAATATGTCAATTATACATATTAGCACTTTGAAACGATACCCATCCCTCCACTATATCCTCGTGTGCCGTCGAAGACGATGAGGATGAAGATGATGGAGTTGAAGATGACGACGACGACGACGATGAAGATAGAGAAGATGAAGGTGATGATGTTGACAATAATATCGGGGGTGATAATGATGACAAAGATGATGATGAAATCAGTCACTAAAAACTCTTTTCAGTTCTACTGATATTCATATCTTCAATTCCCTCTTGATTGCGACAGTCAAAAGACGAGCATTCGTAGCAACTGGGGGCCGCATGCACCCGAGGTCGGACAACCCTCTCCCATTCCAAGCCACTCGACTGAGTGCCGAGGATGGGGGGGGGGGAAGAGTGGAGGAAATGTGATGAGACGCTGATGGGTTGTCATGTGTCCATTGAATTAACGTGAAATATGCTTGAGATCCGTGATCAGAAGCGGGAATTAACATTTCACCGAATTAAAAGGAAAAAGCGGAGGCCGTTCAACGTCGTCGCCGCGACGACACCGACTGCTGACGCGACGACGACAATGGCCGCCAGCAAAGATGGCCGCTAATAACCGTGGATTTATTGATTTAAAAAAAAAACATTGTCGTGGGGATAGATATTTAGAGAAAAAATCGTAATATGTACATATCATCATCAGCATCATCATCATCATCATCAGCTGCATCATCTTCATCGTCGTCGTCGTCGTCGTCATCACGACATTGTGGTTGATTTAAGGTCGTATCTTCACCAAGTTTTGCACCTACTCGAATCCAATAAAACAAACGTGTAGCGATTAGCTCCCTACATCATTTTAAAGCTCAACAAAGTCGTCGTCATCGTCATCGTCGTCATCATCTTCATCGCCATCCTCTTCCTCCTCATCATCATCATCATCACAACCACCAAAATGATGACGACGATGGTGTTTAGATGACATGATTTTAAATGATTTATTAATTGATTTATTTAGCAGGCAACCAAGAATTTCTACGAAATTTGCAAATAAATTTACAAAAATATTCAATTAAATAATTTAAAACATTAAAAGAAAAATATTAAACGTAGTTAAATAATTAGAAATTATGATATTGGTTTGTAATGACTGTGATGATGATAGTCATGATGATGATGACGACGACGACGACGATGACGATGATGATGATGACCATTATTATCACCATTGACGTCGATACTGTTTGTTGGCGCATTTTTTTAATTAATCCGTCAAAACAAATACCTGACGATTTATCGAGTAATTTCGTAATTATTTGCTGGAAATTATGGAAAAACTATAATGTCGTGCGTCAGACTGAAAATAACTCCATCAGTAAAAACAACAATCATCGTCGTCGTCGTCGTCATAGTATCCATCATCATCGTCGTCGTCATCATCATCATCATCATCATCGCCATGAGTGCCATTAACAATTGCAAGAGTAATTACCAACATCGGCAACATTGGTTGTGTTGTTTTTTTGCTTTTTTATACTTTTGTTGCTTTGATGTCGTCATCATCATCATCGTCATCATCATCATCATCATCATCATCGTCGTCGTCGTCGTCATCATCGTCATCGTCGTCGTCGTCGTTGTTATTGTTGCTGTTATTAGACTCCTGTTTATTCAGTTGTGGTTGTTGCACGTTGTGATGGTTCTCCCGAGCGAGCTGATTCATTTTTGTTGACATTTCATCGTCAGAATCGCTTTTTTTTGTCTAAAAAAAGTGTCCCCAACGTGAAATATTAATAATAATTATGCCGGAATAATAATTATTATAATTATTATAACGTCGATCGGAATAAAAAAAACGGCGTAATTAACTCAGAACTTCGAGCGAACAATTATTAGAAATGAAAAAAGCACCAGAATCAATCATCAACAACCAACACCCAGTCGCCATAGTCTGTACAACCATCATCATCATTTCCATTATCACCATCATCATCATCAATAACATCGTCATCCTCACAGTCATCACATATATATCACCAGCACCACCATCATTGTCACCATCATCATTACCACAACCATCATCATCGTCGTCATCATCATCATCATTACCACAGCCATCATCATCGTCGTCATCATCATCATTACCACAACCATCATCATCGTCGTCATCATCATCCATCACCCCAACACCTCAACCCTTCCCTCTCTCCCCAAGTTTCTAGATCCCCACCTGAACTAATCGGCAGACGTTTCACCCTTCAGAAACCAATGGAAAGACATGGTAATGGATCACGTGACATCTTTCCAGTGACGTCATCATCGATCCGCTCGCACCTGCTTCCAGGGTGGTGGGGTGTGTGGGGTCAACTTCGAGCGACGGAAATTTTTCCACTTTAAATCGGCACTTTCAAGCGATAAAAATAAAATATAAAATATAAAATGAAATAAAAGATACCCTTTCTAAAAATATAAAATTTAAAATAAAAATATCTCCCTTCAGTTCACTCTTTTTATTCATTCGTTCATTCATTCCTTTCATCTTTCATCTTTTTTAAAAAATCTTTTTGCAAATGAAACGAATTTTTGGCAGTTTTCAATCTGCACGGGTTGAACTTCAACCTTGTGACCTTTCAGTTTCAATCAGGGTTCAGATGGTAAATTTGAGATGGTAACATGCAATTTCATGAAGTGTGTCTGAATGGATAGCAATGACCTGTTCTTTGCACCCAAGGTCAGTTATTCGAGGGTCAGAGGTTAATTGTCGGTACCTGGATAAGTGACAGGCAAAAGACAACCCACGGTCACGAGTTTTATCAGTTTTCAATCGATTTCTTGGAAATATGGAAGGGTGAGAGCCTGGGTAGGATCTGGGTCGGGTTAGGGTCTGAGTGGGTTAGGTATTAAAGATCCCATCATGTGAGCTGTCTTTTACCCGTCACTTATCCATCATTCTTACTTCTCAACCTTGACCGACCCCGTCCCTCTACGGCTACACCTGTGGTATTCACCTGGACAACCTGGAGAGGATGGTTGATCCTTTACGCTGAGATGTGATGACGTCTGATGATTTGTTCAAAAAAAAAAAAAAACAAACAAATTCGATTTTGTTTGCGCGTGTGATTGAAGTGCTGATTGATTCTATCGACGTATCAGGTTGGCAACCATCATCGATGTTTGATTGATCAACATTTGATTGATCAATCGGAGACGCCACCTGCCGATCTGACGTGACTTTCCGTCGGTCACGTGCTAAAGGTGTTTCCATTTCTTCTCAATCATCAGGCCACCTGGCGAATGAAACTGCAGGAAACTATTTCATATTTTTTAAAGACGCTGGATTTTTGAAACCGAGCCTTATTCTATTATTATCGTTAATAAAATATTATAATTTATTTTCATAATATTAAAAATTACATTAATGAAATTGGTCATCACCAGAGTCGTCGTCGTCTTTAATCATCATCATAACTGGCTTTGCAAAGCATGTACAATCACTATCAGCACCGCTGGTCATATGAAATGCCTGGGTTTTTTCCATTTCTGTTGATTTTGTTGATATTACGTCATAATTTATTAAAATCAATAAGATTTAAATATTTATAAACCGATTCGTTAATATTTCAATATGGTTTCGAACAGTTCATTAATATTCTCATTTATATGAAAAAACTTTCTGGTTCCAACATAATAACCAACGTCGTCATCTTCTTCATCACCATCATCATCATCATCGTCGTCATCATCGTCATCATCGTCGTCATCATCGTCATCATCATCGTCATCATCGTCATCATCGTCGTCATCATCGTCATCATCATCGTCATCATCATCATAATCATCATTTTCTTTAAAGCCGTTATTAACTTTTTCCTTCCAGTTATACGGATAAGTAGTCTGATTCGTTCGTCTTTGTCATCGTCATCGTCATCACCACCACCATATCGAAATCATAACCATAACATCATCATCATGATATAGGCATCACATGTACATGTAGTACTTATAATAAAACGTAATAATCATATAGAACTTATCATCTCCAAAGTAACAGTCTGTAATCATCAGCTTAACAAAGCAGCAACAATAACGAACGTCATCGCAATCGTCATCATTTCATCATCATCATCATCATCATCGTCACCACCATCATCGTCTTCTTCTTCTTCGTCGTCATCATAATCGTCACCATCACTATCATCATCAGCATCATCATCATCATCGTCGTCGTCGTCATCGCAACCATCATCAGCGGGCACATTATTATGCGCTCTACTAGAAATTCTTCGGGCAAGTCGAAATGGTCGCTCGTGATTTTATTTATGGACCAATTCCAATTCATTTCATACACGGTTAAATTTTTCCATTTCGCCTGCGTCGCTCCTAAGCGGATCCTCCGCGGTCCCTTCCAGTCTTCCAGCTCCGGCAGAATGAAGGAGGAACCGACGGAGGAGTTGAATGTTTAATGAGGTAATTATGAATTGCTAATTAGGCTTTCGCTTGTATGAATTTCTAGTGGATAAGACCGACAATGGTTGTTTGTGGAACACAAGTAATAACAATAGTCATAATAATCATTATTTAATTAAAAATTGAATAGTTAAAAAAAGCACTTTATAATCATGCGATTACATAATAATAATAATATTAATAACCGTAATGATGAAATTATAAACATTCCTAGAATTTTGAACAATAATTTTATAAGAACAACAACAACAAATAAACAACAATTCGAGACCGAAAACACACGAATTCACTTTTAAACCGACGGACGGACGGATCGATAGATGGATGGGCGGATGGATGGATGGATGGATGGATGGAAGGAAGGAAGGAATGGAGAATGGAAATCCCTCTCCACCTCCGTCATTTGCAATGAAATCCAATCGGGGAATTTCCCTCGCACCACTGGTTCTTAATAGGCCATTGAAACTGCTAAATTTGTCCTAATAGTCGCCGAAAAGTGGCGCAACGATCGCCTGCCGCGTTGGCGCCAAAACCGACCTTTTCTTTACGTGGCCAGTTGCACGGGCAAGTTGTAAAACTAGAAAATGGGGGATTTTCGAACGCATGACCGGGAAAATCCCAACCGTAAGACTGCTACTATTATCATTGCCTTTCGACCAGCAACAACAACATTAACATTAATAATAGATAGTAGTAATAATAATAATAATAGTAATAACAATAACAATAATATTGTTATTATTATTGTATTGTATTATTATAATAATAATATTATTAGTGTTATTATTATTATTATTATTGTTTTTTTTGTTTTTTTTTTATTATTATTTTTATTTTTAATAGCATTTGTAAATTATTACAACAATTTTTAAACAATTATATAGTGAAATTTTATTGATAATTGTTATTATAATCTAATAGTGTTTAGCTTTGTAACCTGAAATATTGCAAAATAAAAAAAACGTGAAAAGAGGAAGGAAAGATAAAAGAAAGAATTTATATCCTGCTATCAGTGGAGTGTTTGCTGAAGAGAAATAATCTGTTTGATTAAACCGACAATTATTTTAAATTAAATCATAAATAGGATGAATTAGAATTGCCTGATAATTAAGTTACATTAAATCAAATGTTTTAATGCTTAACTAATATTATAATGTCAACCACAAACGAGCATTTAATCCAAATCAATAATTTCTTTTAATGTTTAAAGTCGATCGACCAATCAATCAATCAATCAATCAATCAATCAATCAATCAAGCAATCAATCAATCAATCAATCAATCAATCAATCAATCAATCAATCAATCAATCAATCAATCAATCAATCAATCAATCAATCAATCAATCAATCAATCAATCAATCAATCAATCAATCAATCAATCAATCAATCAATCAATCAACCAACCAATCAATCAATCAATCAATCAACCAACCAACCAATCAATCAGTCGTAATTAATCATAAGTCTTTTTTTAAAATGATTTTTAATGAAACCAAATTTCTTGGATAAAGATGTCACTATCTTCCCTTAATTTTAATAGAACGCCCCATCGAAATTTTTTTTTGGGTGGGGGAAGCCGGGACCTTTCAAGCTTCGATTGGGTGGATGGATGGATGGGTGGTTGGATGGTTGGATGGGCGGGTGGCTGAATCCCCGAAGAATCCCCTCTCGTGACGTCACTCTCCACCGCGATCGATTTACTGTTTTTGGAATCGCGACCGATGACCCAAACACGCGCGTTTCAGAGGAAGCGACGAATACCGAAGATCGTGAATAAGCATTACAAGCGCCTAAATTATGGACTCCTTTTCCGGTTGCTTTTTCAAGATGGCGGCTCACCCGACGCTCGTATTAATTTTAGAACATCCCCACGTGACGTCATTACACGTTGTGCTGGTCATCTCATTCTCGCTTAAGAATGGGCTCTTACTGAGATCATGATGTCATTATAACTTACTTTTTTCTATAAAATTACTTCGCGCGGCTGCCTCACGAAAGTGGAAATCAAATTTCAAGTGGCATTCACTGCAATTCACTGCCATTCACTGCAATTCACTGCAATTCACTGCAATTCACTGTCATTCACTGCCATTCACTGCAATTCACTGTCATTCACTGTCATTCACTGCCATTCACTGCCATTCACGGTCATTCACTGCCATTCACTGCCATTCACTGCTATTCACTGTCATTCATCATGCATCTTTCCATTTGTCCAGCACTACAAACATGCATTAACACCAATCATGCATAACGACATGCATTAAAATCAGTCATGCATAAGGACGTGCATTACAGTAAATCATGCATATTTTCATGTATCGCATGTATCCATTACTCATCACACCATGTATCATCACCTCCTATAACTATCAGTCACTCCTCCACCCATCTGCCCACCCATCCACCCATATGTCCATCCATCCATCCACCCATCCATGTATCATTCATCTGTTTCCATTTTTAGTTTGATCTTCATTGTTCATGGGTGGCTTCCTTTCTAATGAGAAGCCAATAATGTGACTCCACACAATCTTTGAATCGAAACCGCACTAAGACTCCACGTAATTATTATCATTATAATTAAAACGTTCGACGACGACGACGATGATGATGATGATGGCCACCATTAGTACAAATAAATTTATTAATAATAATAATTATTATTATTATTATAAATTAACTACCAAATCTCGGTCTTTCGGGGAAAACGAAAATTAGGAAATAAGGAAACATAATAATTTTCCAAAAGCATTTTCATTGAAATTGATTTGCCAATGATTCCAGATCTTTATAGTTCTCCTGATAATCTTCCTGGATTTCTTTACTTTGCACATTTCTCTGAATCCATCCATCCATCCATCCATCCATCCATCCATCCATCCGTCCATCCGTCCGTCCGTCCATCCGTCCATCCGTCCATCCATCCATCCATCCATCCATCCATCCATCCATCCATCCATCCATCCATCCATCCATCCATCCAACGTAAATGAGTCTTTTATTACGATCTCAGAGACTAGGAATAAGGAAGTATTATCAATAATAATTGTATCGATGTCGCAAAAAAAGGCACGAAAATACTAAAGAGATCGTGATACGTCGTTTTATGCCAAACACTTGATTCACAAAGCTATGAAATGCCAGCGTAAAATTTCAATTAATTTCCATTTTATTCCTAAAAAATCGATTTTAAATGGGATTGTTCGCTTGACTTTCGAGATGATATACGATTCGAAATCCTTTTAAAAGATTTTATTATAAAATTATAAAATTAATTGCATCATATAACAATATATTACCTAAATAAAACTAAATAAATAAATAAAAGAATCAAAGATTGGGTATTATTATCTATTATTAATAATATCATCATTATTTAATATGAGATATTATATGTGAATAAAAACAATTGTACATGTATTATGTTTATTTAGTAATCTATAATACTTAAACATAAAATTAGTATTATTATTGTAGTTATTATTATTATTATCATGATATTAATTTCATGATTATTTGTAACAAAAGTTATTATATAAATTGTTGTTATTATCATTATTTTATTATTATTATTATTATTAACGCTCTGTTTGGCATGAGGCAGACGAGAGCCGGCAATGGAGGGAAAAAGAACATTATACTTCCGAGTTGTCTGATAAAAGGAGCGACATCTGACGAACGACGGCGAAATTGGTGAGTAGGAAATGGAATTTTGGTCACGTGTCTACAATTTATCAACTCCCGATTCGATTCGATTATCCTCGCTTTTAATAATGTTTTTAATTACAAGCACCACTGCCACACACCCTCGCACACGCACGCACACACACACACTAGCACACACACGCACATGCACGCACAAGAGCACACGCTCACACGATTTCCAAACGTACCTTCCATCAGTTGACGCGAGATCTGCATGGAAAGTAGACTAGTTTTTTTCCAGGAGTAGTCGCCGCTGGTGAAGTGTTGACCCATTGGCAGATGATGGAGGTAGCCTGGTAGTGGCAGTGTTAGCGGGTAGGAGTTATAGGTAGGTGGTGGTGGGTGCCTGTGGGTCCAAGGGAAGACCAAAGACTCCCAAGTGGTTCAGCGGCAAAAAATGTTTATTATTATGCCTTGTGGAATAGCTGAGGAAGAGCATATTGAATGAATAAATTCAAAATATAACATTAATTTCCTTCATTGGCCCCAATTACAAAATCGACCCTATCGCGGTTCACTGGTTAGGTTCACTAAACCCAAAAGGTGTGCCCCACTCCCACACCTCACCCCAACTCCCCACAACTCCCCACTCAGCATCCTGCATCCCACAGTGGCAGTGATTGCGATTGGTGGACAGGAGTTGTGGATGGATGTTCGATTCATGTATGGAAAGAAAATGATGCAGTCAATCGATGCAATGCAACCATTAATAAGGCACCCGTGCAGACGATTCGTTCTGATTAATTGCAATTAATTCCTTGTTAATGTTCTCTTTTTTTTTATTAATAATATTTTTTAATAATTTACGCTTTGGTATCGGTAATAAATAATTAATTAAGCCACAAATTGGTTAATAAAAAAAAAAGGCTTTCTATATTTTATATAGAATATATATATATATACTTATATTTCTATATTTGTGGGAATATTAATTTTAGAAAACATTTTTATTTGTTGTTAATGTTCTTTTTTTTAATTATTAAAATAATTTTTTATAATAATTTACGCCTTGATATCGGAAATAAATAAATAAATAATCAATCAATCAATTAATTAATTAGTTAATTAATAGTATTAATTTGAAAAATAACATTTTTTTATTAGCCAATTTATGGTTAAAAGTTATAATTAGATCTTCCATGGAGTCTTTATCGTTCACCTCAGAACTTTAATTTGCAAAAGGCTGAGTAATTAATTTGTACGAAAGCAAAAAAAAATCAAGAAAATACCGAACCAAGAAAAATATAAAACCATTATTTGAGAAATTAATTAATATTATTATTATTATTATTATTATTATTATTATTACTACTATGTGAATTCTATTTTAAAAAATATTATTCAAGAAATCTTAATTATGATTATATTAACACTAAAAAATAACATAAGATCACATTATTTATAACAATATTATCAACCGTAATTATAATTATAATAATATTCCAAGGAAGTCCCTCCACAGCGCCTGGAAAGGATGATTTGAAGTTGACTGGAAAAGTATTTCTCCGCTCGATGCTTCGATCTTTTAACGATCCTTCGCAAGACATCGGACCTGGAAACCAGTCGTTCGTGTTGTTGATGGCAACATTAACAACAACAACAACAACAACAATGGCGACAACAACACAACAACGACGATGAAAGTTTCTATGACGACAACAACATAGTGATATAAATTCGTTAATGGAAAGGATGATTTCATCAGCGATCATTATGCCTGGGGTCGCCAAGACTCACCTACGAAATTTAGAAATTTGATATTTTTCTTTTTCAATAATTTTTTGGGTTACATTTCAGTTGAATTTGTAGTTATTGTTTTCATTAATTTATTTAATCTTAAGAAAAGATGCTCGGATGTTGTTGTTGCTGTTCATGTTGTTGTTGCTGTTTACATCGATTAAGGTCGACCTTAAAATTAATCGCAGTTGCTCATGCGTCGTTGGCAGTTAATCAATTTTTTGCTTTTTTAGCAAGAAGTCTTTTTGTTTTTTGTTTTTTTTTTCTTAAATTTCTAATTCAATTCTCAACCAATCCGATTAATTATTAATAGTAATAAAAAGATTAAAAAAAACATTTATCAAATTGAATCTTATATAATGTAATCATCAAATGAATGTCAATAAATAAATAAATTATTAAATTAAATAATTAGAGATAAATAATAATAATAATAATTATTATTATTATTATATAATTGTAATTGTTGGTCCCAGTTAAAGGTTATTCCCCAACAGTGCAAATGCCGACATCAGTGATTGTAACTGGTTTGATTGGTCTATCATTCTGTGTTGGTTGGCCTTCAATTATCTTCAATGTCCTTGACCCCTCAATGACCTGACTGAGAAATCATTAAGTGAAATTATTTACATTTAATATTATTTATTATATTTATAATATTTATATTATTTATTAGTCCTTATGTTTTTAATAATATATTGTGATAATTAAGTTGGCCATAATAATATGTTGTGAAAAAGCAAAGATCATCAGTAATAAATTAGGCCAAATGAATCCATTCATCTGTTTGGTAATAAAAATTGGATAATTTTGTTATCACAATGATCATATTTATTATTACAATCACTGTTATTACAAGTAATATATTGAATATTATAATAACTACATTAATACATTAATAAATTATACTATATTATGCAAATTATGAATATTACAATAACTATATTAATACATTAATAAATTATTCAAAACGACAAGAGAATCCATTTTTTACCCAAAAGCAACGAACTTCATGTCCATCCAGTCTGCAGGTTGCAGGGTGATGTAAAACTGCGAGGAGTTTGTATGCGGTCCTTTGTTTGCCATCCCAACAACTCCCCTCTTTGTATGTTTCACCACAAAGTTTTCGTCTGCATAAAAGTAGGGCACATGCAGGAGTGATTTTATTGGCTAAATAAATAAATAAATAAAAACTAAACATTTTAATAAATAATTGATAATAAATTCTTTTTTTTAAATAACCTTTTTTTTTACATTTATTCATGTTTCTCTGATAATGTTATATACATTATGTTCAATTATTTATATGTATGTATTTAATAAGCGTTAACAATAACAACACGTTTATGATAATTGTTCTTGAGAAAAGATAATTTTGTACTTTGTTCTAGAATAAAACGTTTTCCTAACAGAAATGTCCGAACTCAGACATTTATTTAGGAATTAAAAGCAATTTAAATAAATTAAAATTTAAAAACCTTCAAATGTGTCTCCATAAATTGACGTTCCATCGTTTCCTTTCAAAGCTTTGATGTCTGAAAGAAAATTTAAAATATGATGGACTCAAAATAATAAATTTAAAAAGATAAGAAAAAAAATTAAGACTTTTTTAAAGATTCTATTTAATAGTTAATAGATAATGCATAGAAAAACCAAATTAATGAGAATAACAACATAAAAAAAAACTTCACAAGATTAACCAAATTATAATTAAAATATAATTAAATTAAAAAACAGACTAAATAAAATCATCTGCCCATTCGTGAACAATTTCATAATTTCCAAAAAAACATAATTTCCACCTCCTCCCTGTATCCATCCCCGAGGCACGATCCTGTGGATGATGGAGTTCTTGTAGTGGAGGTCAACTTCGGAAACTTGGGTCGATCCAAGTTCACCTGTGCACAGCATCTTGAAATTCTGGCAGGTCTTTGGAACGAGGTCGTCAAATAACTGGAGCAGAGAAAGCAAATAAGAGGAGAAGATAATTTAAATAAATATTAAAAATAGAATAATTATTTAATATTATATGATATCTATTTAAATGAATCATTACTTAACTTATCTTAACTTGATTGCATGCTAACGAATCATTACTTAACTTATCTGAACTTTATTGAAATTCATAGTTCTATTCATTAAATTCATAGGTTTAAGGAGGCTAAACTAACTACTGAACATATCTGCAATGCTTCTGAAAAATTATTACCAAATAAAATATGACTTTCTTTCATTTTATAGCATCTAACTAAGCATTTCATTGTATCACAACTTAGAATCATTCAAGCAAAACTTAATTTTGAAAAGCAGAAGTATTAATATTTCTTAAAAAACAAAAACAAAAATCATTTACTTCGATGACTATCCTTCCTATGGGATGCTCTTCAATTGCAAAATCCATGAAAATGAAAGTGTGCTGAAATAATGATTTAAAATCATTTTATTTCTCATAAATTCAATCACAGGCAAATAAGTAATGACAAAGCTAAAACTGGTAGCTAGTAAAATGTTAAAATTAGTTATTTAATTTCACTCAGAACAACTGAGATATTCTAAAATAATCCCACAAACCTTTTTAGACTCAATAAAATTCTTGTAGGACTCTTCAGCTAGGACCTCGTAAAGTGCAATTGGCCTGAAATTCTCATAGCAGTCTGTCTCTTCTGCCCAACTTATGAATTCCTTCGGTCCGCCCAAAACTTCATCGTTTACAAAAACCAACGCCTTGTCTTCGAACGACCACAATTCGCCTTTTAATTCCTTAAAATTGAAAATCTTAGTTTTCTTTAATAAATAAATTTACGTCAACTTAGTAAACGGTTACTTTGATTTTATTCTCGATGAAATTATCCCAGTCTATCTCCACCATACCCTCCAACTTGGGCTCCTCGAAAAGATTCGGGCTTTTGACGTGAAGATCCTTAATTTAAGTTGCAAATAAAAGTTACCGTTAATATCGAGACAGAAAAAATAATAATCATCATTTTATTAACCTCGGCACAACATTTTGCTATTAAAAAATCGACGTAGTTTAGGATCCCGAAAACTTGGACGTGAAACTTTTTATCATTCATTGCGACGGTTGCCATGAAAACCGTTAGCAGCTCACATAAGCATGCATAAGTTAATCTAACAAATTTTTATAAGTTAGCGATTCTTAATAGACATTTTAATTTAGTAATCTATAATATTGCATGGAATTTAAATTTGTATTACAATGAAATTACAAACTGATATGTTGCTTAGTGAACTTTTTAGAAATATTTAATACACTTTCAAATCAGTAGTTTTAAAAATATTAGGCAGATGGATAAATTCCTTCAAATTAAATTGTGGTCTTAATAATTTTGAAAAACTCTTCAAAAATTAAGAGTCGTTTATAACATTTTTTGTACTCTGAGAATGGAGGTGAAATTGACGGTTTTATTACAAAACCAAGTGCTTCCCTTGGAGTCCTCAGGCTTAGTGAATGCTCTTAATGAGCTAAAGTCCACAATTATGAAAAGCAATGATTAAAATAAAAAAAAGCAAGATAAAGTTAAAGTCTTTGAGATTAATTTCATCCATTATCAGGAAGACTTCTTAAAATTGAATTTATTTGCATTTCAGAAGTAACATAAACAATTAAAAAGCGTGGAGTCGTATTTAATCCCCATAAAATTGGGCAAAACGCTGAAAGGCTCAAGAAAAGGCAATTATCTCTGGCTAGCTAAAACCACATTTTAATGTTATACTTTCTGTTCTGAACTCGAGTCGAAGTGAAAATCGTTTTGTAACGATGATGGAGATAAAGGTATTCCTCTTGACGTACCACTGCCTCTATTATGTACAGATTACGATCTTTTTGAATACAGCCATGGAATTACCTCTGGATTGCAGCATCACTGACTCAGGTTCGTGATCGACGTCACATGACATGGCACAAAGTCTCACCTCGAAATATTTTTCTCGCACAAAAACTATTCTAAATCACATTTATTAGTAACAACAATCTTCTCGATTTTTTTTTACATATATCTAGTTTCATTATCATTAAAGAATAAATTTAACAGTAATTATATTTATCATTAAAACATGACGGATATTAATCATTATTTCTTGATTTGTTTCCAGTATCTTGTGATGTGGAGGGAGATGATATCATCTGCCAAGGAAATGTTGCAAACTACTC
This sequence comes from Hirudinaria manillensis, assembly GCA_034509925.1. Taxonomy (NCBI): domain Eukaryota; kingdom Metazoa; phylum Annelida; class Clitellata; order Hirudinida; family Hirudinidae; genus Hirudinaria; species Hirudinaria manillensis. Next base: position 5,568,622 of record CM067538.1, on the reverse strand, counting down.
CTTTGTTATTGACCCTGTCGTATCAAATTCTTACAATAATCTCAATGTCACCTTCAGGAAAGCTATTCACGGTCTTATTTACAATATGAGTTGGTGCCCAACTGGATTGGCAGAGAAGTGTGGTGAAAAGTGTAAGCCCAAACAAATAGAAAAAAGTTGGGTATTTTATCATAAAGCACTTTGCAATATGATAACCATTTTCAAGTGGCAATGCATGCATACTGTAGTAACAATTTCAAGTTTCATGTTACAATGTTTGAAAAATTATCATATGGCCATTTTTATTGCAATGCTACCTAATAAACTTATTAATAAATTATTAAATTATTAAAATAAAACAATCAAGGATTTCTTTTCCAGAAGCTGACATCAACAAAACCATTTTTGCCAATGTGGAGGTAAACAACGACAGCATCACCATCAACTGCACAATTTGGAAAAAAAGAATGATGAATGCTAGTTACCACTTTGAAATATCAAATCAAGCTTTAAACTTCTCTCGTGAGAAGAGGTTGGACTGGGGTGAACAATGTTTGGTGACTTTCAAAGATTTGAAACCTGGCAAAGTTTATGATGTCAGTGTATTTGGATCCACTGTTAATAGGAAGAATTCCTCCACGATTTCAAGAGTCCTTGTTACAAGTTTGCTAAACAAATGATAAATAATATTTACAAAAGGATGTATTATAATATGTAATATATAATAGAATATTTACATAATAAACAACATAAATATTTTTTTGACCAGCCATTGCAGACTAGCATGCAATCTACATTAGTTTTTTTTTTATTTAGGAAATAGTATTTCGGAAATAGTATTTCCCTCACAGTAAAGTAGACAGAAAAAATATCAATATTATAACAGACAATTAATACAAAATGTTGTTCTACAGAACCAGAAGATATTCACTTCAAATGTTCAGGTATTGAATTGAACAGCCTGAACATAGAAGTAAATGATACAAATGAAGACATCACAAGTTATTACCAGAAAAAGTACAAGGTCTATCATAATGATTCAACAAAGGGAGTAGAGGATAACACTAAGCATCTGCAGAATAAGCTGATCCGATTGGAGAATTTGGATCCTGACACACCTTACAATGTGACAGTTCATGTGGTATTAGAAGAATCAAGTTCACAATTTGAGAAAAAGTTGAAAGTTACTAGTAAAGGTCGTTCAATTGTGTGCCAGACGGACATCAAAGGTAACTTATGACAAATAAATGCAGTCAATTTTCACAAAAAGAATGTTAAAATGTTAAATTTACTACATATACTGATCTTATTATAAATAATTTCATTATAAAAGATAGATTAATAATAATTAACATTTTACAAATGAAGCTGGTATCTAAGAGACATTAAACTGAATTGAATATATCCAATTTCTTCAAACGAGAGGCTCAGCTGCTGTCAAATCAGGATGTATTAAAGAAATTTTGAAACACTTGCTGTTTTAGAACCAAAAGTTATTAGATGTGGTGAATCACAATTCACGACCAAAGAGACTGGTTCATCTTCGGTCAACGTCTCATTTCCTTACATGTTTGATAACAGTAATGGGAAGGTGGTGCACTTATCACTGGAGTTGATAAAGGAAGATCAAGAACTATTCAATAGTTACCAATTGCAACCAAAGACTCCCTGCAGCAAAATAGATTATCATCTCAAAGATCTACCGAGTTCTGAATACTTGGTGCGTCTTAAGGCCACGAATAGACTCAACCAAAACGCAACTCACGACTTGGGAACTATTAAAATAAGTAATTTTGATTTTAATAGTATTTTTTTAAAAATTAGATAAGTCGTAATTAAGTTCAAGTGATAAAGATGTTTTGAATTAATAGCTCAAATGTAATAATTACAATTTATTAATTAAACTGGGGCACTGTTTCACTTTTATCATAACGTTATTATAAGTGGAAGGTTATTTTTAATAAAATGCAACTAATGCATAATTCTTAAATAAACATTTTTGTTTTGACTGATTTATCTACCATAAAACCAACTAATAAAGCCTAAAGATAAATAAGTAATTGAAACATTAAATTAAGCTTTAAAACATCCTAGGTTAACCTTCAATATTGAGATGCTATTGATACAGTAATGATTTATTCATCTGGTTAGTAAGAGACAAACCCTTTGGTTTATAAACTACCACGTAATATTACATAACACAATTATTTATTGGAGTTACTAACTCATATTCAATTTTAGCTTGTAAACCTGCATCTAAACGCTTAATTATTTATTCTCAGATCCAACGCCGACCGGACTCATCATCGCACTTGCCATCATCATCGTCCTCCTCATCATCGTCATTGTCATCCTCATGTGTCTCATATGTCGATGCAAGCCTTCCAGTGGCAAGACGGTTCACATGTCAAAGAATCCAATAAATATTACCAGATTCATCAACCCTAACTTTACTTTGAGAGTAATAAGTTCAAGTTTCAGTTCCATAAATACAAACCATTTGATAATTGGAAATTATGTGTTGCCCTCAATGTGATAAAAGATAATGATGATGATGAATTTGAATTAACATTTCTTCCTGTAAATGCAGACTAAGTCGCACAAACTCAGCCATCATCCAGTCAATAGGTTATTTCCTGAATTTTTAAAACATAAATTATTAAATATTCTTCCAATGATGTTGATCCCAGAGAACTAACTTTCTAGGATTATCCTATTCATTAAAATTGTAAAAAAATTTATACTACATTTAAATTATAAAAAGTGCTTCAAAAAGTGAACTTATATTTGATATATTACAACAAACATTTCGATCCTTCTACTTTAAGAAATTATATATTTTAAGACTTTGAAAAATCATAAGTATTCATTAGCAATTCTTTCCATATTTAGGCTTCCTATAAAGGCATCTAGGTTTCCTGCGCACGTAGAAAATTTGGAAAAGGATAGCGGGTTGTTGTACTCTGAAGAGTTTGAAGTAAGTTTTAACATTGACTCAATATTGTGTCAACAATGTTCAATGTAATAGTAAAATTTTAACCACTGATTAATTATGCAAACCTAATGAGAAACAGAACACCCACTCACACTCCTAATATGTTCAAATTTCAATGCTTTCATAATAATTATGTAATTACCTGTTGTTCCTTATAAATACTCACAGTCATTTATATAATTTAATAACCAATTAATCACTAGGACCTGAAATGCGTTGGCCGAAATCAGACTGCAGAAGATGCCCTACTGAAGTGCAACAAAGCCAAGAATAGATTCGTCAACATCCTGCCCTATGACTCAACAAGGGTCAAGCTCCAAGCAATAGAAGATGAAGAGGGTTCAGATTTCATCAATGCCAATTGGATCCCTGTTAGTACCTGATAGATTATTCAGGATTCTTGATGCTGGATGAAGCTTAATGAATTTGAAATTTGTGAGACCCTTGAAGCTTAAAATATCCTGTAGAAATTGTAAATTACCGTTGAGATTATTATGATATCTTTAATAAATGCAAACACAAACATTTTGGTCTAAGCATATTTCTAATTCACAAATTATGAAATAATGCTACTATATTACTCTGATATTTAGCTGTAGCCAAGGTTTAAACTGGTCCTTGAACAGAAACTATTATCATGATAAACTGACTAAATGAAATGAAATTGGCAGTTAGTGACCATCTACCTTTACAGGGCTACAATAGAGAGTACATAGCCACCCAGGGTCCACTGGCTTCAACCACAGATGATTTCTGGAGGATGGTGATGGAACATAACTGTCAGGCCATTGTCATGTTGACACCCCTGGTTGAAAAAAAACAAAGTAAAAATTTAATAATAAAGAAACAAAAAAAATTAAAATTTCAAAAGCAACGTAACATATATGGAATTCTTGAGTTTGTCGGCGGAGAATCAGCTAAGATGTCAAGTTTGCAATTGAAATGATGTATGATTGCAGAGTTACATATATGCTTGGATTCAGTGTTTTACGATGAAATTAGTTGTTTTTCTAGTAGGGTAACGCTGAATTAGTAAACAAATAAAATGTTATTGATAGATGAAGTGTGAGCAGTACTGGCCAACAGAATCAACAACCTATGGAGACTTGCAAGTGACAGTGGATAGTGAAATCATTACAGAAAAATGGTGTCTGAGAAAATTCAAAGTGGAGAACGTAAGATGAACTATTAATATTAGTATTATTAAATTTAAAAAGTAGCATTGCTAAATGAACTTTTGTGTAATAATAACAGTAACATTAATTTTGCCAACATTAATTTTGCCAACGTTAATTTTGCCAACATTAATTAAATTATATGATATAATATAATATTCATCTAGATTTACAATAATCTTGTGACGTCTTGGTCGTGCAATCACAACATGTGATGTGCTACTTAAAAAATTGTTCTGTTATTTTATAATTCTTTTTAAACAAAGTAAACTAAAATTTACTTGAAAATCCCTTATAAATAGTAACGAATCGATGATTTATGTTCTGGATATATTCTGCAATTTCAGACGGCCAGTGATGAATCAAAAATTGTGAGACATTTTCACTACTTGGAATGGCCGGATATGGACGTCCCAGAAATTACTTCAATATTATCCTTCATCCGTTTCATCAGAGACAACCTAATGAATGAAGCTCCATGTGATCCAATTGTGGTCCATAGCAGGTTTAAAACGTTCATTTTCATTGTATTATTTTAAATAAATTTTAAATGTTACTTAAGAATTTCTAATAAATCTAAAGCGTCAAATTCATTTTCAAAACAACAGTGCAGGAGTTGGAAGATCGGGCACCTTCATTGCACTCGAAACTCTGCTAAACCAGCTTGAAAATGGTGAAGACATAGATGTCTATGGCACAGTTATGGAAATGAGAAAAAACAGAGTTCAAATGGTTCAAACTGAGGTGGTACAACTTTTATGATTCAAAGGACATAAAATGACAAAATACAACAATAGAAACTTTACCAGAAATTAGTTACAATCATTCTACAGTATATAACACATACATGTGGCAAACCACACGAAGCACACGTTTAGAATCTTAAATCTAAACTCAGTCAAGCACTAGAGAAATGTTTACCAGGCTACAGCTTAATTGCCCATTATGGTTAGCCCCAAAATCAAATCTTAAATCTAGTTCTAAAAGTATCCCATAACTGTTCAAATAGGTTAGAATTTCTAAAGAACATTGACAGAGATCGAGTCTAATTTTGTCTGACATCAACACCTGTAAACTATTTAGGTTACAAGGGCTGCCCGTAACGTAGACTAAAAGCTACCTATTATTGCCAAATAATGATCAAACTTTATCACATCATCCAGTGATAATTAACTTGATCAATGTTTGTGATTTTTCCAGAAACAGTATGTGTTCTTATACAGATGTATAAAAGAAGTGATTGAAAAATCCTCCTGACAGCAAATCCTCATCAGAAATCTTGCACATCCAACTTCCAAGTTCACCTGTTGCATCTTGACAATCTGACAATAATTATATCAAGGCTTGACGATTTAATTAAAAAGCAGAAAAATATTTCATTAAAAATATCCTTGCATTGAGGTGCTCTTCAATTGCAAAATTCATGAAAATGAAAGTAAGGTGAAATATTGATTTACAATCATTACATTTCCAATAAATTCAGTTAGAAGTAATGACAAAGGTAAAACTGGTAGCTAATAGATTAGATATTTAATTTTTACTGATTTTATTCAACTGATATAACACAAAAACCAAGGTCCTCAAAGTTGAGAATCTTAACCTTCAAGTAATCAATTTACATAAAATTTGGAAGTGATTATTTTGGTTTTGTTCTCAATGAAATTATCCCAGTCTATCTCCACCAAACCCTCCAGCTTGGGCTCCGAAAAGATTCGGGGCTTTTGACTTGAAGATCCTTAATTTAAGTTGTAAATAAAAGTTACCGTTAACGTCGAGGCAGAAAAAAATAATATTCATCGTTTAATTAAACTCGGCACAACATTTTGCTATTAAAAAATCGACGTAGTTTAGGATTCCGAAAACTTGGACGTGAAACATTTATCATTCATTGCAGCTGTTGCCATGACAACCGTTAGCAGATCCCTTAAGCCAACAAAAGCTGATTTAACTAATTAAAGCCCAAATAAATAATAAACTTTCGCAATTCTCAATAAATATTCTAAATAAAAATATTATCAATTTATTACATTTTTTTATAATTTCAATTTATATCATTTCGTAACAATATGTTGCCTAATTAAATTTTTAAAATATTTCGTTCACTTTCGAAGCAGTCCAAGTTTAAATAAATGGTAGACGGATCCATGCATAATTAAATTTGTGGTCGCAAAAATTCCTTAAAACTCTCAAATGATTATTAAAGTGCTTGCATTTAATGAATGCTTTTGAAAGTGTGATTTTTTTAAATTTACATTTTAAGGTCTGTATTTGGCTCTGTAATTTTTATAATGTGTTGTTCAAAGTTAATAATTCTTCTCAGACTTTTATCTACTTAAATTGGGAAGTGTTCTTCACGAACATAGGCTTTGGCGCGGAAGTGAAATCGCTTGTGATGTTTTATAACAGAGCGGGAAAACCATTAAGTGCTCTACCAGGAATTTCCAGACTTTTTGAGAGGCTCTCAATGGGCTGAGACCAAAAATTATTACAAGCAATAATTCAAATAAAATGAAAATAATAAATACATCACTAGAAACAAGATGGCTAGATAAGGATGCAAGAACGTTCTTCACGATATTTCTTCCATTATAACGAGGATTTCGTAGAATTCAATTTATTTACACTTATTAAGTGACATAAACAATTCAAATGCATAGAGCGGTAGTTAATCTAAATAAAATTAGGCGAGAGGCCAAAAGGCTCGAGAAAAGGCAATTATCTCTGGCTAGATAGAATCCGGGTTTGACTTTCTGTTCTGAACTCGAGACAAAGTGGAAGACATTTTGTAACAAATCCCAGGATGGAGTTGAAGATATTCCTCTTGATGTACATCTTCCTCTGTACATTACAGGTGACGATCCATTTCATTTCCTTGAGGATGCTTATTCAATCTTTTTGAGTTGATTAATTCGACTAGGCTAGCAATTATTTAATTAGCCGTATTGAATTTCTAAAAATTATAATTAAAAACTTCAAGATTGGATCGACAAGCACTTTGGAGACTGAAAGTGGCTATAACTTCACAAAGTCCATTTCTGCAAGAAGATCCAAAACAACTACAGTTTTAACTACACCAACGACAACACCTCTGGATTGCAGCTTCCCTGACACAGGTTCGTGATCGACGTCACATGACATGGCACAAAGTCTCACCTCAAAATATTTTTCTCGCACAAAAACTACTCTCTAAACCACATTTTTCTTATTAATCATATTTACTAGTGACAACAATCTTCTCAATTTTTTTTACATATATATCCAGTTTCATTATCATTAAAGAATGAATTTAACAGTAATTATATTTATCATTAAAACATGACGGATATTAAACATTATTTCTTGATTTGTTTCCAGTATCTTGTGATGTGGAGGGAGATGATATCATCTGCCAAGGAAATGTTGCAAACTACTCCTTTGTTATCGATCCTTTTCTCTCAAACTCTTCCAATAATCTCAATGTCACCTTCAGGAAAGCTATCCACGGTCTTATTTACAATATCAGTTGGTGCCCAATTGGATTGGCAGAGGGGTGTGGTGAAAAGTGTAATCACAAAGAAGTAGAAAGAAGTTGGTTTTTTTTATCGTTGTGATGCTTCATTCTGATGAATAGATTCTGAGCACCCTTTGTTTAATAAAAAAGTTCTTTGTATGCCATAGTTTCTACAATAAAAAATTAACAACTACTTATTTTAAAACGTCAACATAAATTACTGCTCTTTGCAACTTAACCATTTTCAAGAGGCAATGCATGCATACTATAGTAACAATTTCATGTTTCTAATTACAATGTTTGAAAAATTATCATATGGCCATTTTTAATGCAATGCTACCTAATGAACTTATTAATAAATTATTAAATTATTAAAATAATAACAATCAAGGATTTCTTTTCCAGAAGCTGACATCAACAAAACCATTTTTGCCAATGTGGAGGTAAACAACGACAGCATCACCATCAACTGCAAAGTTTGGAAAAAAAGAATGCTGAATGCCAGTTACCACTTTGAAATATCAAATCAAGCTTTAAACTTCTCTCGTGAGAAGAGGTTGGACTGGGGTGAACAATGTTTGGTGACTTTCAAAGATTTGAAACCTGGCAAAGCTTATGATGTCAATGTATTTGGATTCACTGTTAATAACAAGAGTTCCTCCAGGACTTCAAGAGTCCTTGTTACAAGTTTGCCAAACTTTATAGATAAACAATATTTACAAAAGAATGTATTATAATATGTAAGATATAATAGAATGTCTACATAATTAATAATATCAACAGCACAAATCATTTATTGACCAGCCATCACAGAAGTGCATGCAATCTATATTAGTTTTTTTTTATTAAGAAATTTTATTATGTATTAAATAGTGTTTCTCCCATAGTTAAGCAAATAGAAAAAAAATATCAATATTATAACAGACAATTAATACAAAATGTTGTTCTACAGAACCAGAAGATATTCACTTCAAATGTTCAGGTATTGAATTGAACAGCCTGAACATAGAAGTAAATGATACAAATGAAGAAATTACAAGTTATTACCAGAAAAAGTACAAGGTCTATCATAATAATTCAAAGGATATAGAGGATAACCCTAAGCATCTGCAGAATAATCTGATCCGATTGGAGAATTTGGATCCTGACACACCTTACAATGTGACAGTTCATGTGGTATTAGAAGAATCAAGTTCACAATTTGAGAAAAAGTTGAAAGTTACTAGTAAAGGTCGTTCAATTGTGTGCCAGACGGACATCAAAGGTAACTTATGTTATAATGCAGTCAATTTTCACAAAAAGAATGTTAAAATTTAAACTTAAATTTACTACATATACTGATCTTATTATAAATAATTTCATTATAAAAGATAGATAAATTTAATTAAAATTAACATTTTACAAATGAAGCTGGTATCTAAGAGACATTAAACTGAATTGAATATATCCAATTTCTTCAAACGAGAGGCTCAGCTGCTGTCAAATCAGGATGTATTAAAGAAATTTTGAAACACTTGCTGTTTTAGAACCAAAAGTTATTAGATGTGGTGGATCACAATTCACGACACAAGAGACTGGTTCATCTTCAGTCAACGTCTCATTTCTTTACGTGTTTGATAACAGTAATGGGAAGGTGGTGCACTTATCACTGGAGTTGATAAAGGAAGATCAAGAACTATTCAATAGCTACCAATTGCAACCAAAGACTCCCTGCAGCAAAATAGATTATCATCTCAAAGATCTACCGAGTTCTGAATACTTGGTGCGTCTTAAGGCCACGAATAGACTCAACCAAAACGCAACTCACGACTTGGGAACTATTAAAATAAGTAATTTTGATTTTAATGGTATTTTTTTAAAAATTAGATAAGTCGTAATTAAGTTCAAGTGATAAAGATGTTTTGAATTAATAACTCAAATGTAATAATTACAATTTATTAATTAAACTGGGGCACTGTTTCACTTTTATCATAACGTTATTATAAGTGGAAGGTTATTTTTAATAAAATGCATAATTCTTAAATAAACATTTTTGTTTTGACTGATTTATCTACCATAAAACCAACTAATAAAGCCTAAAGATAAATAAGTAATTGAAACATTAAATTAAACTTTAAAACATCTTAGGTTATCCTTAAATGTTGAGATGCTATTGATACAGTAATGATTAATTCATCTGGTTAATAAGGGACAAACCCTTTGGTTTATAAACTACCACATAATATTACATAACACAATTATTTATTGGAGTTACTAACTCATATTCAATTTTAGCTTGTAAACCTGCATCTAAACACTTGACTATTTATTCTCAGATCCAACGCCGACCGGACTCATCATCGCACTTGCCATCATCATCGTCCTCCTCATCATCGTCATCGTCATCCTCATGTGCCTCATGTGTCGGTGCAAGCCTTCCAGTGGCAAGACGGTTCACATGTCAAAGAATCCAATAAATATTACCAGATTCATCAACCCTAACTTTACGTTGAGGGTAATAAGCTCAAATACTTTGAATAATTTGATAATCTAATTAATTGTTTTACTTTAATTTCATATCATGCCAAATGAATGGTTTATTTATTTTATGAAACACAATTTATCCCTCACATCCAACTCATATCATGTATTTTGTTCTTTCAAAGAATTAATTTGCAAAACTAGTTAAGTGATATACACATCATAATCATTAATTTAGATGTACAAGTGGACTAAGATGGATTAAATGTTAGAAATTAAGTGCTTTATTATGCCCAATATGAATAATAATGATTGCAATGATCTTAAATTACCATTTCTTCTTATAATGCAGAAAATATCACACAGACTCAGTCATCATCCAGTCAATAGGTTATGTCCTGAAGTTTTTAAAACCTAAATTATCAAATATTTTTGCAATGATAATGATTGCAGAGAAGTACTATGGTAATACTTTGTAAGAACCAATATTCAAAGATTATACCAATCATTAAAAATAGATTTTAGTTGCATTTCATACATTAAGTTTTTGTTTTAAATGCAATTATTTTAGTCAGTAAATGCAAAAAGTGAACTTATATTTCATATATTATAATAAGCATTTCTATTCTTCAACTTTAAGATATGCAATTAGATATTTTAAGACTTTAGCAAAAAACACAAGCAATTATTAACAATTCTTTCCCTATTTAGGTTGCCTGTAAAGGCATCAAGATTTCCAGCGCACGTAGAAAACTTGGAAAAGGACAGCGGGTTGTTATACTCTGAAGAGTTTGACGTAAGTCTTAACATTAACATAATGTTATGCAATTACTAGTGTTAAAAGTAATAGTAATATTTTAACTACTGACTAATTATCCAAAGCTAAGGTGAAACAATATGCCCACTCAAACTCCCAATATGCTCTAATGTCAATTAGATTTCAATGCATTCATAATAATTATGTAATTACCTGTTGTTCCTCACAATTACTCACAGTTATTCACAAAATTCATTTATGAATTAATCAATTAATCACAAGGACCTGAAATGCGTTGGCCGAAATCAGACTGCAGAAGATGCCTTACTGCAGTGCAACAGAGCCAAGAATAGATTTGTCAACATCCTGCCCTATGACTCAACAAGGGTCAAGCTCCAAGCTGTAGAGGATGAGGAGGGTTCAGATTTCATCAATGCCAATTGGATCCCTGTTAGTACATGATAGATTATTCAGGATTCTTGATGCCAAATTTAAAATTTGTGAGACCCTTGAAGCTTAAAATATCCTGTAGAAATTGGAAATTACTGTCATGTTGTGAACATTGTGATGACATCAATATATGCAGACAAATATTTTGATATTTGAAATCAAGTTATCACAACATACAAACTTTAAAATAATATGTAATATAATAATAGTAATATACTGTTATATTACTCTGACGATTTGGTTAGCCAAGGTGTGAATTGGTTCTTGAATGGAAACTATTAAAATGACAAACTGACCATATGAAATGAAAATTCCACCATCCAACATCACAGGGCTACAATTTCAAGAGGGAGTACATAGCCACCCAAGGTCCACTGACTTCAACTATGGATGATTTCTGGAGGATGGTCTGGGAACATAACTGTCCGGCCATTGTTATGTTGACACTCCTGGTTGAAAAAAGCAAAGTAAATCTAAAATTTCAAACACATTTCGGATGAAACTTAACGCAGGTGGCATTCTTGAAAATGTTGGTGGAGAAACAATCGTGATATCAGTTTGTTTGCAACTGAGTTGACATTTATGATATATGGATGCAGAGCAACAAAAATAATTGCTATGATATAGTTTTGTATTATGTAGTTTTTTGTGTTGTGGACAATAAGTCATAGGAATGAGAATAGTAGTTATGAGGAGTCATGCCAAGAAAGTAAATGAATCTCATGTTGTTTACAGATAAAATGTGAGCAGTACTGGCCAACAGAATCAACAGCCTATGGAGACCTGCAAGTGACACTTGATGATGAAACCATAACAGACAAATGGTGTGTGAGAAAATTCAAAGTGGAAAATGTAAGACAAATTATTATTATTATTATTATTACTTACTATTATTATTACTACTATTAATTAATGACATTAGTCAAATTATATATAAAATTATCAAGTAGAGTTCCACTGTCAGTTATCTTAGCAGTCATTGCATATTAATGATGACATATAATCGTCCCATCTGACTTGCATTCAAAACTCCTCATAACATAATTTAAAATTCCTTCCTTTTTTTTTAGCAAAGTAGATGAAAATTTACTTTGGAATTCCCTCATAAACAAGAATGAATTGTTGGCATATTCTGGACATATTCTGCAATTTCAGACGGCAAGTGATGAATCAAAAATCGTGAGACATTTTCACTACTTGGAATGGCCGGACATGAATGTACCAGAAACCGAGTCGATGCTCTCCTTCATCCGTTTCATCAGAGACAACATGAAAGACGAGGCTCCATGCGGACCGATTGTGGTCCACTGCAGGTCAAAAATATATATTCCGGTTTCTAATAAATTTTAAATGTTATATAAGATTTTCTAATAAATCTCAAGTATCAAATTCGTTTTCAAAACAACAGTGCAGGAGTTGGAAGATCGGGTACCTTCATTGCACTCGAAACTCTGCTAAACCAGCTTGAAAATGATGAAGACATAGATGTCTATGGCACAGTTATGGAAATGAGAAAAAACAGAGTCCAAATGGTTCAAACTGAGGTTGAAGCACTTTCAAGTATTCAGGAATATGAAATGGCAAAATCCAGCATTTAAAAACTATGCTAGAAATCATTAACATGCAGGCTACAGCATGTATATGACAAACTGCATGAAGATGTCAAGTCAGAAATAGTAAATATATCTAGAATCTTACCTTGAAAGTCAGCCTTGCACACTGACAAGCTAAACCCCATCTGAATAGCCATGCATTGCCTATTATGCAGCCCTAAAACCAAATCCTGGATCTAATTCTAAAAGTGCCCCATAAGTGTTTAAACAGTTTAGGATTTGTGTAGAACATTCACAGAGATTGAGTCTAATTTGGTCTGACATCAACACCTATAAATCCTATTTAGGTTACAAGGGCTGACTATAATGGAGACTAAAAGCTACCCATTATTGCCAAGCCATGATCAAACTACATCATATTATCCAATGATAATTAACTTAACCATTGTTTATGATTTTTCCAGCAACAGTATGTGTTCCTATACAGATGTATGAAAGAAGTGATTGAAAAAACATGCCCTCCTGATAGCAACTCCTCCTCATGCATCTTACAGATTCAAGAAGCAGGTTGATCATTTAATAACCTTTTAATGACACAGAATGATCGAGCCACACTAAAAGTAAATTCATCTGTATTACTTTAGAAGCTCCAGATGCCCCCAAGGTAATAACAAACGTGACCTCTGATGAAAATGACAGCTCTACTGATAAACTTATAGGAAACGGTAACAGCCAACACATAACGACGCCCTTGTGAGATTACATAATAAATGAACTTATTATTACCAGGTAAGCAGGCTCAAGATTCTGATGAACATAAAACCATTCCCTCGACTAATGTATCCCAAAACGAACAAAAAATCGATGGTACGTTCGTCCCCCATTCTAATTTACTATAATAACTATAATAACGCATATCTTTTTGTAACTCTTTGCCAGAAAGCGAGTGAATGCAAATAAAGTGGAGTCGGATTCGCTTCGCGTCTTCAAGCGAGAGACCAAGTTTCCTAAGAACTTTGATATCACAATTTAAGCAGACGACTTTGAAATAACTAGTTATTAACCGAATAGTTATACCTTTAAGCAAGCAGAGTAGATCGTTAACCCCGCAGCATAAATCATTTTTCGAACGCTTCAACTCGCTGTTGTTCTCAACTTTATTTCAACAACAATTGGGAGAATTTTGAGTGTAATCTGTCGATTATCCGCCAATTTTTTGTGTGGCACGTCGACCGGATCGAGCGGCCATCTACGGCGTCGAACGAAGAAGGGAATCCTGCAAACTTCGCAGGCGACGGCATTTATTTACAAGTCGATTATTCAACGTAGCCAGCACGTGACCGGACGCCGACCAATGGCGTTGCGAATAACGTAGATGTTACGTCACGTGATCTACAGCTAGGCCGCAAGCGGATTCGTATATAAGGCATTAGCCGGGCCGGTTTTTCAATAGGAATAGGAGAAGTGCTAGTGGTAGGGTCTCTCTGTGTCGGTGTGTGTGCTGATCTTATACATTGTATATAAATATAAAGGAGGGATCTCGCTCTATCGGTCCCGCTATAAGTGTAGGTCGGTCGGTTGCAGTGCTAGAGGAATGACAATAATCGTCTTTCTCGTGGATACGAGTGCATCCATGAACCAGCGCACTCACATGGGCACGACATTTCTTGACACAGCTAAGCATACAATAGAAATGTTTTTAAAGGTAGGAGACGTTGGATTAAGCTCTAAATTGAACGAATCTTCTATTCACCCTGCAATTCCCTGGTTGCCTCGCGAGATAGCTGGTCAATTGAGGGAAAGAGGGCCCGCTGACATTCTTAAATCTAACTCAAGTTTCATGTTTTCCAGATAAGATCAAGGGATCCTGTTTGTCGTTTGGACCGATACATGTTGTTGACATTTGAAGATCCGCCGATGAACGTAAAGGTCTGAGATTATTCTTCAAAACAGCTAGAAGGGATGCCGATAACCGTTTAAAAAGCTAGATTGTTTGGATTTGAGCGTGGTAGCCCGATTAAGGTCCCTAATTTTGAAAAATACGAGACTGCGCCCGCTCGCCTCGATATTCGGATAGAAAGCGTATCGTTGCGCCTGCCTACGAATCTGGTTGTTAGTTTATATTATTGCGCCGTGGGAAATAGTTCGCAAAAGCGCACTAAGAATTATTTTAAACTTCTTCGTTTAAGCTGGGGCTTGTTTTTAATTATTTTCGTCGCTATTTAAATGTTTGATTACTTTTGAAAATCCTGGAGATCTCTAATTTAAAATTGGAGCCCGTCATTTTTTTTAAAGCAAAAAAATCGTTAACTGCCAATTTCGTTGTTAGGCTGGATGGAAAGAAAGTCACTGCACGTTTATGAAGGAATTAAAGTCCCTGGAAGCCAATGGGCTGTCAAATTTGGGATCAGCACTGAAAAATACTTTTGACATGCTAAATGTAAATAGATTGCAAACAGGAATTGATACCTTTGGACAGGTAATCACTTAATTACTACTTGGATTTGAACATGCAAATTTCAACAATGACAAAGCAACTGGTGAAATAACAAAGACTAATTTCCTATTTGTCGTTCAGGGGAGGTTTCCGTTTTACATAGAACCTGCAATAATTATTTGCCTGACTGATGGCAACAAGATGACCTCTAAATCTGGTGCAACTAATGAGGTTAGGGTTTCTTTACTGTTTATGAGTTTAAAAAAAAAACAATGATTTTCAGAAACAAAGCCTGATCAAATTCCATTAAACAAACCACCCACCCACCCAAAGCATCAAAAACCACATGTGACACAATGCATCTGTTGAGGGACATGCATCACAATTTTCCAAACATCCACAAAAAAAAAATTGAAAAGATTGATAATTAAAACACATCTGTAAGCATTAAATAATATTTCCATTGGATCCGTTTCAGTTGAACTTGCCCATGAATGCCGCCACGGCCCTTTTGGGTTCCGAACTCACGAAAGAACCCTTCAGATGGGATCAGAGGTTGTACAGCATCGTTTACAAAATCGGTCCTTCGTCCTTGGAACTCCCCGAAGCTCTGTCCTACGTGCCCACGGCAGAGGACACCCCCATCGATGCAATGTGCGAGGTCACCGGAGGTGGGAGATTTAATGTATCCTCAGAATCGATGACTTCTCAGTTTTAGATGTTATGTTTTGCTGGTTGGCTGAAAGCTTGGTGGGCTGCTTACTATGGCAGTAATGGCTTTCTATAGCAATGCATTTGAAGCTTGATAGTCTTAAGTTACTAGAAGCAGTGCCATATAAACTATATACAATCAATAATTTGTAACTTTATGGAATTGTAGAGGAAGCACTAAATGATGTAACTCATGATTGTTCTGCACGGAATAAGAAGTTATCTTATGACCTTTACTTGAAATTCAAATTGACGCACCTGTATTGCCTAATTTTCATTTTTATTCCTACATCTGTTTCCAATTACATTAATAAGCACAAATTCTGAACAAATTCTGCTGAAAGAAAAAAAAGTGCATGGAATTTAAAAGCCATTGGTGGTCCTTGATATTAGTTTTTACTTTAAAAGAAGCACATTTTTTTCTGCTTAAATGACCAATGAGTGCATAAAATTCTAGTTTCAAGAAATGTCATTTCAGGTCGCTCCTATGCCATAACGACTCAGAAGTCTCTGGTGCAGTGCCTGGAGTCCCTGGCGCAGAAACTCCAGAGCGGAGTGATCGTCAACTTCGAAAAACTTCCTTCGGACGGTTCTAACGGATCGGGTTTGTGAACCGTGCAACTCGTTACTTTAAGCGATTGGGCCTAAGACCAATTACCTGGCACGATGTGAAATTACTATTATGCCAGGCAGCTCCCTGCTCGTCCAATTTGGGATGCCATCTTTCGTTAAGTGGTTAATTAGTGCTAACCACTACGAATGCATTGCTGCTTCAATTATTATTCAATTATTATTTTTTTTGCAACTTCAGTTTATTGAACGACGTCGTCGAGTTTTATAACAAAAATTTTTTTGACTCTCACGTTGACATAGTCGCCATAAATTTGTCGTTTAGTTGTTCTTCGCTCGCTCGCTCGGGATGAGAACGGTCCGATTGAGATTTAAAACTTTCATTATCAGACGACCCTCAGCAGGACTTTCAACCGTGGCACAACTGCAGACGACTTTTGTTTGTTAACAGATCCGCTCAGAGGGGTGGAACCACCGGCCATTGGCCGATACCCGAATGCTATTGGCCGGACGCCGGGAAGGAGGCTCTGGTGAGTTGGATTCGCTCGAACTCTTTGACCTTTTAGACCTCATTGTGAACCCTTTGTTATGGTTTCGTAATCAATCTGCAATGTGCCTTTTACAAAGATGCATCTGCACAGAAATGAAATTTCTTTTTTACAATTTTCTCTTTTACTATTTCTGTGCTTCTGTGATTTGATTTATTTATTTTTTTAATAATTAGTTTAAATGTTAAATTCTTGTAAACGAATTCAGCCGCCGAGGTGCGCCCATCCTCCCATCAGCTTTTCGTGCCGACCCTGCGAGCCCGTAACCATGGACAACATTCCCTTCGACAAATACGAACTTGAACCCTCCCCTTTGACCCAATACATCCTCGAGAGGAGGCAACCAAACGTTGCTTGGCAGGTTGGTCAACCACACTGGCAAAATGAAATGCGGAGTTATGCTCTCGACTTGCGATGCTTTTGATTCTCTAAATTTTTACTGCAAGCATTCGTGAAGCGTGACTTACTGCCATATGAGTGAGTGATTGTGTGTGTGTGTGTGTCCGTGTCCACACTACACCTGTAGTGGACAGTTCGGTTGTCATGCGTCGCCGGTTTTTCCTTCAGGTGTTCATGAAGAGCAGTTCGAAATACTCGGAACTCGGCCATCCTTTTGGATACTTGAAAGCGAGCACGAATCTCAACTCCGTAAACCTTTTTGTTATGCCTTACAACTACCCGCTACTTTTTTCTCTCTTAGGTTGGTTGTTGGTCGCCTCTAGCTGGATTAATTGAAGATTAAAATTAGATTTAATACTAATTACTTGATAATTGGGAACTAAAATTAATTTTAATAAATTTTATTTTAAAATAAATTTTAATTTTATTATATATTAATTTTAATATATATATTGTTATTTTCAATGCTTTCAGATGAATTAATAAAAGTGCATAAGTACAAGATCACACCGAAATGGAGGATGCAGTTCGAAGGATACTTGAAATCCGTGCCACCCTATTACGCCACGGTAGGATTAATTAATCGATTATCACATAACGGCCAATAATTTTTTGCATCCATTTGTTTAAACTGCCATTGTTTTTATTGTTCTGCTTTATTAATTTTGTTATTAGTTCTAATTAACTAATTAATTTTGATTTTAATTGATTAGTTTAATTAATTAATTCTAATTAGATACTAACCTTTATTTCTATTGCTCGACTTCCAGCCCTTGAAGAAAGCTTTCGGGAGACTGCCCATGCTCCCGAACCTGAACTTGATCCCGGATCAGATGGAAAATTGCTTCAGCTATTCGGTGGTCTCGTACCTTAAGAAAATAAAAAACCAGGCCAGGATCGTATTCGAGCACCTGGTGGCCTCCGTGGGCCAATGCCCCCCTCCCCTGCCCGCCATCAGGGTCGTCACCCGAACGCCCCGAAACTCTGCCCTCGACCGAGCGGAAGCCGAGAAGTCCTTGGCCCACTACGCTGGCGACATCTACGGGCTGAAGAAGGAGCTGGTTCTGGCCCTGGACAGCTACGAGACCTTCACCCTCCACGCCGACCCTAAGACCGTGGACGCTCACATATACACGTCTGCGCTTTTTGTTTTCGTTCGTTTGTCAATTTGCGACGAGTATTTAAACTTATTCTCTGTTCCTAGCCGACGCATCTATGACATCCCCTTTTCATTCGCCGTCGGTCACTTGCGAGGTCTCTCGGTGCGACCGCCCCGGGATTTTTTTTTGTTCGGATTCCGAACGGGCTAATTTTACGATTCGTCGGATGATTTAGAAGCCCCAGAATTATATTTTTTCAGCACAAAAATTCTTTTACGGAAAGATCTGCTTTCTTGTTTCGCTCGAAATTGGCTCAATTTTCATTTTAAAATGCCCTTCGAGGCAAATTTGCTGGTCGAGGCAAATTTGCTGGTCGATGCAAATCGATTATATTATGTTAATTAATTAATTAACGAATAATAATATATTATGTTAACTAATAATAATCGTTCCGATGTCCGTCGGCAGGAACCCTTTCGACATAAACCGGAAAGATCTCATCCTGAATCTCTCGAGACTCAGATTGAACTTTCTGAGTACATCTCAGGACAGAAAGAAACTCCAGCATACAGGTTGTTGATTACTGCAATTAACAATTAATATTCAGAATTTTCAATTAATTAATTATTTTATTTATTTTTTTGTGTGTATGCAGTTTAACTTTTGAGGATGTTATGAAATTATTCTATATTTGTTTTGACTTCGTGAAGTAGAGTCTAGGTCTGTTTGCAAAAAAGTATTCCATTTATATATAGGAAAAGTAATGTGTATTTAAAAAAAATGCATATTGTAAATATAATTGATTATGCATTTGTTTTGTCTATTCATTTTATATCAGGCATAAATTTATCCTGACCACTATCGTGATAGCATAGTGATAGTGTATCATGGTTGGAAGAACTCATTTTATGACTGTTTTTGTTCTCTTTAATCAGATGTCCTTCACAGCATGCCAATCCAGGAGATGGGCAATTACCAAGAATATCTCAAAAAGCAAACTCCGCCTCTCAGGGAAATCGAGACGACTCCCACTCGAATACACACCTTCGGTAACCCGTTCAAGGTCAAGGTGAGGTATTTTTAATTAATATTAATATTAATTTATGAATTAATTAATGAAATAGTCTTAGGTAGATAATTGTTTGTAGTTATTAGTGTCAAAATAGGAAACACTAGGGACACAAGACCACACAAAGCACCTCTGATGCTAGGCACATGGCCCTTTACAAATTAGCTATTATTAAAATTAAAATAAAGTTAATTAATAAAGTTTCATCTACTGATGAATTCAGCAAAATCTGATGATCGACGAAGCAGACGAGGCCATGATGAGTCCCGCGTCGTCTCCGTCCGCCAGGAAAAGAACTTCCTCCGAATCTTCCACGGCGTCCTCTCTCTCCTCCCCCGTTCCGATATCCTCGCCCCGACCTTTCAAGAGGAAGCAAGGTCGGTGTCTCTCGGGCTGCATTTCTTTCCCGACGTGAATTAAACGAATTATGTGTGAAATTAATTAATTATTCTTCAATGGTAAATGGTCTAAACAATGTGCACTTGCAGGTCCCCTTCCCAGGAATGTCCCGTCGAAATTCTTCCTGTCGCCCTCCCCGTCTCCTTCCGGTTCTCCTGTACCGAGTCCTCTCTACCCCGAACCGCTGGGGTCTCCGGGTCCGTTATCGGGTAGGTGTTCGAGTTTCTAACCAAGTTTCACTGTTACATGCATGCAATCCATCTGTCCGCCAACCTGATGACCTCTCGTGAACTTCTCAGGTGAAAGCGACCAGTCCTGTCTGTCTGCAACGGGTCACAATCCTCTGATGAGCGAGTTGTTGGTGAACCATTCGGGCGTGAAGAGGGGGTCGAACTGCACCGACAGGATGGTCAACGGCACCCCGGACGCCGCCCCCCTGACCAACCACGTGGACGTTTCCGACCGTCTGCTGGTCAACGGCGGCGGGGAGAACGCACCGAACGAAACGATTGCGAACTGCAAGGTTTTGAGGCGGGACACGGAGGCAGACGCCGAGCACAACGACAACATTAAAAAGATCGCCTTGAAAGAAGTCAGGAAGTCCGGTCAAAGTGAGTCGTTGGTGTTGTTGTCTGTCTGTCTGTCGTCCTTTCTCTAGTTAGAGTGCGGGTTTTAACGAGATGTTATTTTTATATGATTTGTTTTAAATAAATTTGCCTTTCTTGGGATGAACCAATTGAGATTGGACTTGAGAGTCACCCTAGCATTACTCACTCTCACTTGTAGGCCTATGCTTTATAAACTTTTATCTCTTTTACCCACAGATTTCTCCTCCCTTCTCGACTTGTTGAAGTCACTGAAGGGAAGTCCAGAACTGAGGAAGTTGGTTCTCGATAGGATTGCACTCGAGGCAGCCAGGTTTAAACGGACGTTCATGATCGAAGCGATTCGAGATTTGAAACTCGGCAGTTGACGCGGGAAGGAGCTGCCGGAATGTCACGTCATGTGAGTGTTTTTGTGCTTTCCTCGACCGGATTGGTTAAAAAAATTTATTAAAAATTTCTTAAAATCATCGACCGCTTTTAAACAATTGCGTCGGTATTTTTTATATCTATATCCGATAAACGGTAAATTGATGTTTTTGTTTTTATTTTGACACCAGGTTGATGGTCTTTCACGGGGAGTTGCCTTAAAATGATATTCCTTTCCATTCTCTACTTCACTCTCTCATCTCTGTCTCTCCCTCTCTCTCTCTATGCTTCATCCTCCATTCTTCCATCTATCCGAGCTATGAATTGTTTTCTCATGATTTGGCATTTTAAAGTGAATGAGTCATTCGCTTCACTAAAGTCTTTACAAATACTATTTTCGCTATTATCTCTCGTCTATCAGCAAACCTATTGTTATCATAATAATACTAATTACAAGAATAATTACTGAAATACTATTAACCTCCTACTACAGATCCAAGACAGTTCTGGTTACTTCCCCTCGTGTGATCCTTTGTATCTTTCATTATGACTTTCTGTCCATCTACTTCTGTGTGGTCTCTCTAATCAGATCCTTCACTTGAAGCTGCAATTGAATCTTTGGTGCCATCATATCAAAGTCAGGCTGGGAAATGGTTGGAGAATGTGTAATGTGGTTGTTTAAACTTCAACCGATTGTTGTTTTGTTTTTTTGTACAAAACTGATGACTGTTTCAAGAAATGTAAACAATATTTTTTTTTTAAATAAAGTTTAAACATCAAAACATTATCAGTTTATGATGATCATTTAACTTAAAGGATAAGTTAAATAACTCTCTTCATTTTATTTGCATTAATGTAAATATAGACCCGGAATGTAAATGAATTTCTGCTTAAATGTGAAATAAATGAAGGAATGGCTCTGTGTCTTGCTTCTTCATGCCTGAGTGATGTTGTTGCTTGTGGAGTCTGCTTTGTCGCTTGACTGAGTCACGCAAAGTCACATGATGATGATGTTGATGGTGGTGATGATGGTGGTGCAGTATGCAATAGGTGCATAGAGAAATAGGTACCAAAATTCAAAGCATGCCATTCATATCTGCCAAGTTGGTTGTTATCATTCAATTGTTCTTTGAATGTATTGAAATGGGCATCTATTGATTAGTAATGACTAATTGTATTCAACAGTTTATTTTGCAGGCCAGTCCCTCGAAGAGACTGTGGTGGTTCTCTGAAAATGTCAGGACCAAACTGGCTGACCCAGGGAGAATGTTTTTGCATTTTCTTATGTCCTTCAGCTGCCCCAAAAAAATGGGCGCTGGGACAGTTTACAGGGTTATAAGTGCCAATGTATATATATATAATTTTTCTTTATTTGGATGTTACTAATATTAATGGTCCTGCTAAATTCCTAACCCAAGCAGTTGACAGGCAGATAATTCTGGATCTGGAATGAAATTTTATAGTCAGGAATTGCATACATCATGAGATGCTTTTTCTAATGCATCAAAAAAAATTACGAACTGAAAATTAAGTCGAGAGGGCGCGTACTGCGCCTTTAAGGTATAGATGCTGACATCCGAACGATTATTCTGCAGAGGGGGTTCTCACCACTTTGGCTTTCCATGGTCTTCCGGCCCCTGTCGCTTTGTGTAGGTCTAAAATAGGGAACTTTCCTTGAATTGCAAGGGATTTCTTCGCTTTGGCCGTACGCCGAAGTGGCATGTTGCACGTTCCTCACTTTGCAATTTCTTATGAGTTCGCCCTACTGCAGAGAAATAATTCCTGAATGCTCTAAACTCTTTTGACCAGCCCTATGCACTTCAGACTACTTACCTTCAGGAGGGACGTGGAAGGATGCCGCCCGAACGGAGCGCCGAGACCGTTTCCCGCGCGATTGCGGCAGACGGTCCGAGTATTTACCATGGATTGTATAATTATGGGGATGTCCTGATGATGAAGGTTGCTGATGAAATGGTTGTGATCGGCAGAAAGGCATCTCAAAAAATCGAGGGGAACGTGGCGTCCCCTTTAATTTTGGTGTGCATTTGATTGTCCGTTCGTTGTCATTATTTGTTGGTTGCTGAGGATATTCGTAATTGACTGTCGTCATCAAGTTTAATCTTGCAAGAAATTCAAACAAAAGTCCGACTCGACAGTGGCCGAGCTGCAAGAGACTAGAGCGTGTAAGACGAGGGAACTTAGCGTTATTAACATCGATTACATTATTAGTCAGAATGGTGTTACTGCGATGCCATCTTGACGAGTCCCGATCGCCGGTCTATCATGCCGAAGAATAATATCCACGCTGTCTGCTTTTTATTTCTTGGTGTGGTCAGTACATATAAAGCGAGAAACCCAGTTGATGTGGAAATTGGAATGTTGTGAATGAAAGTACGTATTTAAATTCAGAAGGAGTCCCGATGTGATCTCCCGGAGTTCTATGTCGAATTTCTGTATCGAGGATTTTGGAAATCATGAGTTTTGCCCCACTCAACTCTTATCCATAAATTGGTGTGACTGTTAGCCTAGGTTAGAAATGGTAGAAATTCGCTTTATTAGTAAAGCATAACAGATTACACCACAAAAGAACTTCCCAAAAATGGCAGTTTTCAATTGTCCCAGAAAAATCTTTAACAATAATTAAGCTATCAGTTTGAGATGCATGAAAACAACATCAGGTGATAAATGACGATAAGTGAAACCCACAAGGTGCTTGTGATGGAACGTTGATGATTGTTCAACACAAATGTTTAATCTCAAGAATAGAAGAGGTTAAATCTTTGATGAACATACTTTCAAAAGCTTGCCTTGACTATCTTTGTACATAAAATATTGAGATTTTTCTTTGTACCAGATGTTGCATGAGTACGTATTAAAAGCTGATTATTGATTTTAATGATCTAGAACCTTATACATTTAAAAGTTGCTTATGGTTACTTTAATTTATGATATAGCATGAGTGCACAACATTCATGCAAAACATTTAACATCACCAATTCACCCAAGTTATAATAAATTTGCAGTACTACAGGTAATCAATTACATTTAACAAAAGTGTAAACCTAAATCCACAACAATTTGCTGGTTTATTATGCTGCATTTCGTTCCTCATTGTGATTAAAACCAGCAAAATGGTGAAAAATCACAGACCCATGTTCATTAACGCTAGTGGTTAAAGAGTGCAGCTCAAGAGCTAGTCTTGTCAAAAATGCACTTGCACAAGTACTTATAAAAATTCTAGAAAATAAAGAAGAAATATTTTGCATTCCAGAAGCAGGTTTTCCTCACCAGTTACCACAAAAATAAGTAGCCATTCAGAATGATGCAAGTTAGCAAGCTAGATATTCTAGACATCAATCGACATGGCAGTATCCGAGAGGAGGCTGAACCATTTTGGAGATAATTTGTTGAGGAGAGCCTTCCAAAGTTGTCGAAACAATTTTTGATCCGTTATTTCACTGAGAAACAATTCAACGGAGTTCTTGCTGTCTAAATATTGAGACTTGAACAATTCGTTGTCGAATGCAAATCTGCTTTGAATGTTTATAAAGTCCACGGGTTCCTTGAGGTTTTTTGACAGAACTCCGGTAACATAAACATCTTCGATCCAGAAGAAAATTGAACTGAAAGAAGCCTTGTACATTTCTTTCAACAATGCCACCGTAGTTAGATATCCAACCCCAGCACAGTACTTTGGAAAAAATGCCTTGCCAGGAAATTCATCTGCCTTGACACACCAAGACCCACATTTGCTGGAGTCTCTCTGTATGGGCATTTGATTTTCATCCCATAATGAACACATAATGGTCTGATTGGTCACAAGGTTGTTATCAATCAGTGCCATTATTCCAAATATATTCACAAAAGATACATCATTGGCTTTTAAGGCATATTTAGCATGGCTACAAAATTCTGATATCCACTTCATTCCCAACAATGCTTTGAGAGATTTTGTCTTCAATGTGTCCAAAAAGTCTCCTTGGACTATATCTTTATGCTTGTTCTGCTCTGTAACTAACTTCTCTTGTACAGCTTGATCTGAAGTGGTACCCATGAGAAATATGACTCGCAAAGAATCGGACTTCAGCAAATTTACATTGGCCCAAGTTTCTCTTAGTAATTTCCTTCTTGAAAACTCTTCAGGCGATGATATTATGTAAATGATCCAATCAATCTTGTTGTTTTTACAGAGGCTATCATTATAAAGGTTGTAATTTATTACAGGAGCCTTGGCTGGAATGGGTGTAGGTGGGGGAAGTTTTTTGGGCCTCTTGTTCCATATCCGAAGGAGATCTTTAGAATCGAACGAAGCAAAAAATTGTACTCTGCCTTCTTTATCCGGAAGCCCTATTTTAATTCTTGCCGGTATTGAATCATCATTTTCTTCTGCTTTGTCAATTGTTGACATTTTGGAGCAGTTCAATGAATGTAAGATTAATAATGTAATGTAAATAACTACCAAAGCGGCTAATGTTTTCACAAACAATTGAACGTGTTTCTTTCCAAAAAATTTCGTTAACATGCTTCCAAGGTAGCAAGCGAAACAGCGACCAGGAATCAAAGTAGTAAACAGCTTATAAAGACGGTTTAAAAGTGAACGGAATTCTCATTGCGCAGTCTATTCAGCAGGCTCTAAGCATTTGATCTAATCAGTTTCTCACAATTAAAATATCAAAGATATAGCTTATAAGCCACATTTTAAAAATGCTTTTATTAATATGTCTTTGCAATCCTAGCCGTCCTAAAACAATAAAACAGTACTCCACACCTCGATGCACTCTGACCAATCACTCCAAACCTTGTTTACACCTTCAGGCAACCTATGTGTAATTTACTATACCTCCAGACCATCAATTCAAATGAAACAGACCAGATCTACCCTAACTTGATCGACTGAACTCACCACATTAACCGCATCTCGCTAATTCTTAAATGTTATTAATAATATGAGTAGAATTGTACCTATCAAGTACTTCTGGGGTCTAGCCATTAGTGCCGTTAATTTGACCAAAGGGGCGTATAAATTCAAATGCAATGTTAACCTGTATAAGCCGATAAATAATTCATTATCCCAATATAATAATATAAAAAAGTTTAGCAAATTCCGATGAAAATAGAAACATGATATTTACTGAACAAATATACAGAAACAACGAAGCCAAAAGTGAATAAATGCTATCAATACATCTTTCGCTGGGCATCAGAGCAGACACACATACTGAGCAGGATAACTGCAACCTCCGCTATTACCGAACAAGCACATTATTATATAACCATCGGCGCAATTCCGTAAGCGTTAAATTCCAAAAAATTTAATTCATAATTAAATAATACGAAATAAAGTGATTTCCGAATTGCTGACCAAATCCTCTTCAAAAAGTACAGCTGATCTAAGCAAATTGATTAACAGAAGGATACAAGAAGAAGAGAAATAACTCCAGCTGAGCATGCAACGTAAATAATTCATTCCGACATCAGTCAAATAAGATAAATAAAAGAGACTGGATACCCGTATCAAAAAAGGATAAGTATAGAACTCTGAGTTCTCAAAGGAGATTCCAAAAAAAAAAAAATCTTGAATGAATGAATGAATGAATGAATGAATGAATGAATACACCACCAACAACAACAACAACAACATTATCCTTCTTTAGCTGACAACGTGGATAGCCTATGGCCTTGAGTAAACAAACAATGCATCTGGATTACATCATAAGTGATTTAGGCTTGAGTGCTGCTGTAACTTTAAGATGCCAGCATCATTGCTTATAACGTGCATAGGATTAAATAAGCTGCAACCCAAGGAAACATCCAATCAATCAATCAATCAATCAACTGGTCAATCAATCAATCAATCAGACAACGTATAAAAAAATCATATAAAAATGAAATAATAAGGATGCACAGGAATCTCCCTGAGAAGACTAGGAAACAGACTTAGCAATAACTTCATCATAATCATCATCATCACCATTATCAGATATAACAAATATTGTTAACATAATGCCTGGCTGACATTCAAAATTAAAGCATAAAATCTTAAAATAAAAGCATAAATTGTAAAATAAGAAGACAAAAAAAGTTACTTAATCTTACAACAAAAAAGAAAATTAAAAAAAAACAAAACAAGACTCTGAAATCAACAACGACGACGACGACAACGACAAATCCGATCGGACTTTCCGCTACCTCAAACGGAGGTCAGATGTAGGTCGGAAAGAGAATCTTGACCTTTGAGGTGACCGTGAAGACGGGGTAGAGTTTGCTGCCGGGCACCAGGTCCCTGATGATTTTCCTGCCGACCAGGGACAAGACCCTCCTGCCGTCGGGGGCCAACGACGTCATCTTGTAGCTGAGTATGGTGGCATCCGGAGAATCGATTCTCAGCGCCAGCGTCAGGGAAATGGGCAGGGACTCGAGTCTCGTCAGGTAGGTGCAGGTAGGCTTTGGATTCGAGTCCTGGGACTGGTGGTCGGACTTGGTGCAGAAATATATGGAACCCCCGATGCAAGCTATGCCCCTGGACGAGGTGGACATTCCGACGGGGTCCCTGATGGACAGCGGGTCGTCCGATATTCCGGCCCCGAACAGGTAGGAGCCGGAATGGAAAGACTGGGCAGTAGAATTGCCTGCTGTGGAGAGTAATTGGCCGTCCGGATAGGAGGAAGAGAGGGGGTTGTGCTCTATCGTGACCGTCCAACTGCACTGCTTCTGCACGGGTTCGCCGGTGTAGGTGGTGATGCCTGCAGCGTCGCCTCCCCACGTGGTGAGGCACCTGGCCGTGGGCTGCTTGAACGCCCTGTGAGCGGCGAGGGGGCAGGCCTCTGCTGCCGACACGAAGTTCGTCTGATGAATGGGAGAAGTGGATATCTTGGGTACGATTGTATCACCACCGCTCAGTCCATCATCTGGCAGGAAAGAAAAGAAAAAAAACTCCTTTGTTAAGCTTTTATATATTATAATATAATAAATTAAATATGTGGCATTAAGAATCATTATTTTTATTTGGTTTTGTCAAATAAATAAATAAATAAATAAATAAAATAAATTGGTTTGGAAGGTAGGATAGGGTTAAAACAATAATTTAAGAAATAATTGGGTGGAAAAAGATTTTTGTCACCATATTATACCCCAAAATAAATAAATAAATAAATAATAATAATTATAATAATAATCACAAGAAAAAGAGCTTTTTAATCAAATTCAGAACAACCTAAGAACCAGGTGAGCAACTTGTCCACTCGCTTCCTGAAGTGCTCCGTGCCAGAGAGAAAGAGCAGTCTGCCAGACTTGTCTTTGAGTAAATTATCACATCTCTTTCTCAGCAAAGACACCCTGCAACAAGGAGACAAGTCAGTTGACTGAATTCAAGCAATGCTCACCAGAGCTCTTAATGGCCTTCAAGGTTTTTTAATTAATTAATTAATTATTTAAGTTTTAATTAATTAAATTAAATTTTAAAAGGCAATAGTAGTTAATAAATACTTATTACTTGGAGCTAACTATTTAGGAACCTCATCATATCACACAATTCAAAGAAACTTGCAGAATTAACTTCTGATTTGTTAAACCTGCTCCTAATATTTTTAAGACCAAAGACTAAAATACAGAAAACAAAAAACAACAGAAAGTACCAAAGCATCGAGTGATATTAAATGATAATAAGAGGTTAAGCATTTAACATTGTTAAAGCATTTCAATAGTCCCACTCTTTCCTATTCTTCTTGAACCGATGTATGACGGGGTGTAGGAGGGCGGCCCTGGTCAGGACCTCGGTGCGTCCCTCGCCAGAGACGTCGGAGCAGGAGGCGGCCACCTCGGTCAGGTCCGCGATGCACCTCTCGCTCTCCATCCGGTGGGACTCGGTCCTTCGGGCGAGACGCCCCCTGGCCTCGTCCATCCTCTTCAGGGTCAGCCTCTTTTCCTCCTCTATGGCGCCGGTCAAGTCCTCCACGAAGCGCCGGAACTGCTGCTCTATCCGACCGCAGGCGGACTTGTGGAGATCCTGGATGGGAAGGATTATCATTAGAAGACGATTTTATTATTATTATTGTTATTATTATTAATTATAAGAAGTATTAGAATAATTATTTCTCTTCTAATTAATAAATCTTTAACTTTGCAATATTTGTTCTAACTAATAGTTAATATAACCGGACGTCCAGTACATGGAGAGTAGCAGTAAGTTCAAGGTCACACAGAGGATGGAGACGGATGAATAAATTAATATTATTAAACTAATAATGAAACTTCCTTACGAAAAGAAACGTAATTAATTAATTATTTAAAATAATAATAATTCAAGGACATCGTCTTCATCGTCATCATCAGAACAAGGACAACCCATTTATTTATCCTTCCATCTCTCTCTCTCTCTCCATCTCTCTCTCTCTCTCTCTCTCTCTCTCTCTCACTCACTCACTCACAAGTGCATACCCTGATTTATGGACTATTTAAGCGCTGACGGATCAAAGGACGGGGCACGGCTATCGAGTTATAAGACTCAAATTATGATGATTTATCTCACACCCGGTTGAAATTATAACTTAAAAATATATAATTATAATATTACGAGTGCATTCTTAATATTCGTTTTAAATTTAAATCCATATATTCATAAATTTCAGACCATTATTGGCATTAAAAAAGAGAGACTAATATTGATTGATTAATGAATAAAGTGCATTAAAATCACTTTAATTTCGCTCGAAAACTGGGTCATCTTGAGCTGCTTCTCCTTCAGCATGGACACGATCGTCTCGCACTGCTCTTTCGTGTGATTGGCCAGGTTCTAAAAATAATAACAATTATCATTATTAATTGATTATAATAACTTAATTAATAAATAAATACATAAATATTGTTGGTTATAATAATATAAAAAAGATTATCGAAATATTGCCATAGTTGTTCAGCTAGCTAAAGTTTGAATATCAATTATGCCTCTGCCCTCAGTCACGGTAATTATAATAATTATTATAATGAGGGTGTAATTTATGCAAAATCAAATTAAATTAAGCCTCGTTAAATCACTATTGTAGACTTAATTATGTTGGCAGTACAAAGACACAACAAAAGGAGAAATAAATAAGTAAATAAATAAATATATAAACAAATAAATAAATATTCCATTCCTCCAGACACGAACGAATTTTCCGCATTAATGAACCGTTGCAGGCCAAGATGGAAGATTTCTGATTCCGAATTTGAAATGCACGATGATGATGAAGACGACTACGACGAAGATGATGATAATGACGACGACGGCGATGATGACGTAACGACGATGATGATATCGAGGTTTGGAAACAAATACCCCAGCTTATCCTCATTCCGCGATCAAGAAAACCTAAAACAACGATAAATCGGCGATAAGGGAGCGAGAGAACGGGATGATGGATGACAGCAATTTCCGAATCCTTCGAAAATGTAAACAAAACAGAACGTCATTCGGTTTAAGAGCCACCGTGGTGAGCGAACAGGCACGCCTCTTTTTTTCCAGCTTTTCCAGCAGGTGACCGCAGGCATATCTAAACGTCCGTAATGGCAGCTCACGGACAAACACAGAAGCTTTTTTATCATGATAAATCTTCAGTAACACGTGCCGTTAACTCACTTATCACTATCACCACCAGGACTGCCCTTTGTGCAAGTCGAATTCGATAGGACAGTTAAACTTCAAACGTTATTAGACAAAGACAATTACTACTCAGAGGCGTCCGTATTTTTATTTATTTATTTGTTTATTTATTTATTCATTCATTTATTTATTTATTTGTTTATTTATTTATTTACCAAAGAAATTTAACAATGGCTCGAGAGAATTGAAACTCGATAGTGCCATAAGTTGTGGTCTGTAGCCTGGTAACGTCACTAAGCAACTTAACAGTCATAACAAGCAAGTCACAGAAGTCATAACATGACCATGCAACAACAAAGAAACAAAAAAAAAACCCCATCTAATCAGCTGAGCAAAGGCATCGTTAGAAATTCCATTAAAACTTTACGAGCACCGGAAGTTATGAATCCGCCTGGAGCAGAGCGGACTGCCAACTGGTAGGCAGTAATTACGGAGTAATTAGTTGACCTTAATGAACTTAATTGAAGCGTTGATTAAACGGACGCCAGTTCATGGAAAGCAAGACGACGACGACGACGATGATGATGATGATAATAATGACGACGACGATGAACGAGACGATAATGATGACGATGACGTTGACGATGATAAAGTCGAAGAAATATGAGAGATAAGATCGAGAAAATCCTAAATTATCGCGAAAGATTCGCTTGATAAGCAGCCCTGAAGATATTTATTTACCAACAACGGATTAAATCCGACAAAAATGGCGTAACAAATGCTGTTGATAATCTTGCGCCACAAACAAAAACAAATTGTAAAGAAAAAAACACAATGAGATAATGATAAACTAATAATATTTATTAACTATTATAATATAATATTGCCACTATTAAACCATTGATTATTATTATTATTATTATTATTATTATTATTATTATTATTATTATTATTATTATTATTATTATTATTATTATTATTATTATTATTATTATTATTATCATCACAAGCATTTAGTTAACAGAGCACTTTACCGTTTGCAAAAAACATGAAAGAATTTTGTTTAAATTCCATTTCAAAGCAGACGACAATCCTGAGATTCCTTAAACGTCAAGCAATCACATCAAGGGGTTTTAAAGAGTCTAAAGGGTCCTCCATCCCTCTCTGTCCCCTCCAGCCATCCACCCATCCATTCATCCACCTCCATCAACCCATCCATCCATCCACAACGTAATCCTTACGCGTGCCAATAATAATAAAGCACTTAGGAGCAAGCTATAAAAAACATCGAGAAAACAAGAACCGTTATCGATAGGGGGCTGTCTGGCTATCACTGCTACATTCGCAAACAAAGTGCTATCCGTTTGACCTACACGCGCTTCGGATATGGAGATAACTGCAGAACTCCAGCAACTCCGTCTTAAATGCCCACGGAGATGGAAAATTATTCGATGACCATAAAGATTCGGAAAGGAGATGGATTGGAACGGATCAAATGGATGGGAATGGAAAATAGCTTCACAAGTGGACCACACACCAGGCGTCTCTAGTTACCCCGCTAAAAGCACGAGAGAGCTCTTAATATCGCTAAATTCAAGAGTAGCTTTTGGGGCGGATTAAATAATATTTCCTTACTTAATCTCCAAAATGATGGAGTTTAAAGTTATCTTTCGTTAAGCCGCGTGTTCATGGTTGCCAGTCCATTAACTAACTTTTCCGCTTAATAATGCCTAACGATGTTTATTTATCCTCTTCAAGTCTAAAGTAATCTAAAATAATATAAGCAAAATGAAACAATATAACGTTTAATATGTATTAATAATCATTACTGGTTAATTATCTGATTATATCAATGCCATTCAATTCCAGCTATCCCCATCGATATCGCTGGGTATCCAATACGCTTCAAATACCACAAATTTTCCAGCCATCTGAGCCCCAGTACCGCGTAGCTAGCGCCAGATGGATATGAGTTACTGCTTAATCGATAGAGCGCTACCAGTTCAGTAGCGAGTGACACACGATTATACACGAGTCCATCGCAACATCCAAATCGCCTCCAGTAGCAATATCGGAATGGATACTTGCCTTTCCAGCCAGACTGCCGCATTCCAGCTGGAAATTCAATTCGATTTAGGAATTTCAAGTGATGCATTGCCTGCCCGTGGAAAGCTTGGTGCATCTCACTTTGACGCGTGAAGCGAAAGTCGTTTAGCATGCTCTTTACAATCTCAAGAGAAGTGGGTGACTTGAGTGAGTGACTGACTGAGTGAGTGAGTGAGTGAGTGAGTGAGTGAGTGAGTGAGTGAGTGAGTGAGTGAGTGAGTGAGTGAGTGAGTGAGTGAGTACTGATTGGGCAGACTCATTAATATTCATTAGCCATCGTCTCGATAAATTCCGACAACAATGAGACATTCCATGCGTCACTGATTGAAGAGAGGAAGCATCCGTTTCGTCATCTACGAATTAATTAATTAATTCAACATCGATCCATCCGTCAATCAATCCATCTACACTTCGAGTTTAAGGCTGTAGATTTGTTTTCCTTCCCCTCCACCCAAAAAAAACAAGAGATTATCCAACGCTTCCATGCAATATTTGGGAGATTAAACATTCCAGGATTTAAAAAGATTTAAAACATTTTCTTTAAAATCCTGTCGGGAAAACTCATTTCGATTCCCTTTAAGTACAATCCCTTCAAACTGTTGACGTCAATCGGACGCGGAGACTCTCGAGAGCCGCGGGAGTTCGGAATTTGTTTTTCTCTACTTCCGTTCGCCTGTTGAAGTACTTTCTGAGAACGGAAACTCCGGCATGGAAAAGTCGAGACTCGTAATATTAAACAGACTACAGGCACACAGACAGCTTAGACAGACAGACAGAGGCACGACATCGAGGAGAACATAAAGGAGTACAGAACGAGAGGAGTCGAGAGAATCTCTCGCGATCACAAGAAAGCAAGGAACTGATTAATACTTCAAAGAAGAAGGATTTCTCTTAATTAAACAAAGAGAAAGTCCTCCACCTATATATTCTCTTTCTCCCGACAGTCTTTTCGATTGATGCTCGTTCATTCGAAAGTTCACAATTATCACGAGGTCGGCGCTAGATGGATTGAGCGACGGAGTGAGTGGTGCTGGAGCCGAGAGGAGGCTTTTAATCTGATGGCGCGCAGAATGCCTCTCTTTCCATTTCGCGCTCAGCTCCTGTCCAAAATAAATATCATCACCTTGGAATATCATCGCCTCCTTTTTCTGAATTTCTCAGAAAGATTCTCTCTTTTAACGATACACCATAACGTCTTTGTGGGGATTTAAGATTATCTTGCCAGGCGTTACCAGGAATCGGCAATGCCAATTTTCGCTGGAATAAATTTAATTTTTGCAACCTGCGCAGAGCCATTCGAAAGGCGTTTATTGAATCGCGTTCGTGGTCGCTTTGATGGCAAAAAAATCATCTACAATTGATGAAAAATAAAACTTCGTTCACAACCCTACTTTCAAAATCATATCTCGTCCTCGCCGTGTAAGTTGCTACGGTTACCGGTATGAATTGAAAACAGGGTTTCCTGGACGTAACGTAGACAATATCAAAGATATTCGATCAGATACAATCAGAAAGATCGAGAAATTTTACCTCGCTGCCGATGGCAACAAGAATATTTTTCGAATGCACCGCACGACCCGAGGCGAAGCGCTTCATAATTTTAGAGCCACACTGAAATCCACGCTTCGCCCCTTGCACGGCGACCATAATATTTGTTGGCAGGTAATAAATTAAACAAAAATCACCTGTACAAATAGAGCGAGAGAGGGAGAAAATACAGAACGGTTTGAGCCATGAAAGAGCCATAAAAAGGTTAACGAGAGGCATGTCGAACGCAACTCTAAAGGCATAAACGCCAATGTTTTCCAAGCGCAAAGGATTTGTTACAGCGTTGGAAAGAGGCGGTCAATTTAATGACCTTTCGATAATAAAATGAAAGTCTCTTATTTCGATGGATTGACTCTCTCGTTTGGAAAAGAGATTTCCTTTTTTTTTTAAATTATTTTTAGCTATAAAACTTTCCGGATCATAGTTTCACCACTACGTAGGAGTACTAAATCACCCGGCGTGGGCATAGTTTTTACTTCCTCTGAAATATGATAGCAGTAAAAATGCGTGTGTTCTTTCCTTTATCTGCATTTAGACCTATGTTTGTTTTGATTTAAGGTTTACAAAAGTTTGACTTCTGAGTACTCATACTCCGACTTGGCGCAATAAATAACGAACAGATAGCCAAAGATAAATAAAATATCTACCATACCACAATGATTGACTTTTAAACGCGTGATTGATAAGCTAAAGACAATCATTACCGGTATCTGCAAATAATCAGAATACAATAATAGATATCTTTTCATAATAATCCATAACTTTAACAAAACATTCACAAAAGGATAACATCAGACAATGAATTGCAAAGCCAAATGTTAGTTAAATAGTTTGCTTCAATAAATGTCAGACACACAGTCACATGTCACCGGGGTATTGAAACCCACCCTGGGGGCAGACTGGGGAGAGTGACCATGAAATGGATTGCAGCCAAAAACTCTGGATGGACTTAATGAGCAGTGTTTAGGTGCGTTCCAAAACGTCATCTGTAGGCCTTTAATGGGCCCACATGTTGGCATGACCAGTCTATGAGGTGTGCAACCAATTAGGAAGATTTGCTTCACCAGAAAGGAAAATATGTCTCAATTAACAATCGTGGTCTCAACAATCTTAATTAGCCTTTCACTGTTTTTTCTCTACACATCTCAGAATCATAAATATCATCTCTGGTGACATTTTTTAAGGTTTTTTTTTGGTTATTTTTGAAGGTAGCATACTATTTCATGCAGCCATACATCCATGGAGTTTGAAATGACAGGGGACAGAGATTGCTTGAGATCCTTAAAGACTGTCAAAAACGTTACTTTGTTGTCTATTTCGAAAGAAAGCAAAAAACATTCGGGAAGGGGAGGTCTCGAGGGGAGGTATGAAAACAAAACAGAAACTGCTCATCACAAAGTATTCATTTCGTGGACTTTGTTTCTAGGAGAGATATATGTTTCGGTTCAAATAAGATAAGATACTCGTGAATGAATTACTGTAAACGTAAGTGCCTTTTAGCCAATATCTTTCAATTACTTTTTTTGTCACAACAACAAACAACAATAAAAAAATGCTATTTTAGAAATAATAATTATGCCTCTACTGCATCAATTTGAATTCATTACACTTTTTGGACAAATATCAAATAAATATACAACAAAAAAAATATAAAATAAAATATCATAAAATAAAAACAACAAAGCATCATCATCATCTCACCGTGGTTGAATTCATTGCAGTTTCGAGGGTGAGCATCTTGTGCCCGGAGTGTCTTCCTTCGCCGTCACAGACGCAAACGTGGCAGACGAGGATTTTACATCTATCGCAAAACATGGTGGAAGGTTCCGACTTGTGGTCCGAGCAGTTTGTGGCGGAGTTGGACGGCCCGGTTGCCAGCACCGTGGATGAGGAATTGTCCAGGGTGGCACTGGTGGACTGCTTGGCAGAGACGGACGCATTGGTTTTGTTTAGGAACGAGTGGTTCTGAATGTGTACGGAGTTGCGGTGATTCTTCGAATTTGATGACAAGTTCTTGATCTTGTGTCTCGCCAGAGCACCTCTGTTCGGATGATACTGAAAGAGAAATCATTAATGAAAGTCAAAATATGGCCTCGACTTGAATATTAATTTCAATGCATCAACCTTTGAGAAGCAAGCCTGACAGTAGGTTACGTCGCACTGAGCGCAGGCCAGAACTGCCTTGGTGGGCACGTTCAGTGGATCACAAAGCTCACAGAAAGTAGGGGTCATGCAGGATGAAACACATGGAATCGATGGAGATCCTGAAGCTCTAGGAGATGACGAAGATCCTGGATCTGCAAATGTCCAAGAGTCCAAAAGCAAAGAACGCCTGGCCAACTTATTTCTCTCCTCTGTGTATCTGACAACAATGTTTTCTAAGACAAGATTCTTGGGAAGTGATGATATACTGTCTTGGGTAATGTTAACTGAACTTCGACAAGACGGGCAGTGGAAAGCACTCGCTAAAACAGGTAACACAAAACAAAGTTGGAATTAGCAACCTGATATAATTTGGTTTCAACAAATTTAGCTCACCGTTCTGTGAATCGTTTTTATTCAAAATCTCTGCAAGACACTTTTTGCAGAGACTATGGGAACAAGGAAGCATAAGAGGGTCCCTATATAGCTCCAAACATACGGGACAAGTAAGTTCCTCTTCCATCAGCTCAAAATTGAACGCCATAACCACTCGAATGTGTACTCGGGAAAATAAAAGGAATATCTACACGAACCTGTAAATCCAAAGCGCAAATCGAAATCAACGCATAGCGGCGGTACAGAGGTAAATATGCGAAAATATGCTCAGAACTTGTTTATATTTCGCACGGACTGCTAAGGAACCTACGCACACGCACAACTAGCATGATTGGATATGAACTTGTTAGTTATAACATGATTAGGATGGAATGCTTTGTTTACAAACTAATACTCTAAAATGGTTTTATTTAATTTTATACTCCAATTAGTAGTAGTTTTATGAATCAGTTATTAAAAAGACTGTTTAAGTAAATTTGATTTTTTATTTACTTTAAGTCATCTGAATGAATAGACGACTTCATTATAAATTAAAGACATTAATTAAAACATTAGTCAAATGCTAGATCCCTCAACAGTCGAAATGTTAGAGTGGACACAAAAAATACCGCTTACTAAAAGTTAGAAATGAAGCAAATACATTGCAAGATTATAGAATTGGACGTCTGCATTTGACAGTTATATCTTATAAATTTATTAAATTTACAATTAATTATAATACAAATTCTTACCAATAATAATGGCAAGCCCGAAGCACATAAAAGGCATTTGGATCAGATTCCTTTTTTACTATTGAAAAGACTTTTTTACTCATCAATACCTTGATTTCATTTTGAATTACTAAAAGATAACAATCTTGTGTAGAGCCAAGTCACTTTTAGTAATCGTCATTGTTTTGGTTAGTCAGTTGAGCAACATGCCTCACGTAAAAGAGTCGCTTCCCAAGTTGTTTGAATTTATGCTTCTTTTAGGAAAGCTAAAGGTTGTTTGCCATACGACTGTTCATGTATTAGTTTACTCCCAATGTCATTTGTTTAAAAACCTTGTTTGGCATAACTTGCAGTCTACCGAACGAACTGGATGGGTGAAAAGAGGTGTTAATAAACCAGAAAGCATTGCAGACCACATGTACAGAATGGCTATGATGTCATTTCTCATAGAACCAAGCTCTAGTCTTAATCGCGAGAAGTAAATTTGCTTTCTTACTTAGCTGACGTACGCTTATTTAAACCTCATTATTTGGTTTCACTAAGCATCTAATCACTTTTAAATAATACATCTTATTTCAGGTGTATCAAAATATCGTTGGTCCATGACTTGGCTGAGAGTATTGTTGGTGACATCACACCAGTTGATGGAATCAGCAAGGAAGACAAGCACCAAATGGAAAAGGTTACAAGGCAAACTTTATTGTAAACCTACAAAAGCTTATATCATATTATTTTCCAGGATGGGATGTTGCACATTCAAACTTTGGTGAACTCTGAAATAGGGCATGAACTTCACAACCTCTGGAAGGTTAAAAAAAAAACGGACCATTATTTTAAAATACAATTTATGAATACAATATCATAAAGATCTTTTTGTGGTTTTTGTTAACTTTTTTCGTTTTCTTTTCATTGCCATGCAATTCATGGTTTGTTTATTGGAATGAATTAACTAAATTTTCCATTTTAATTTTGACGAGACCTCATGCCAATTTGAGGCTTTAGCATGTGCCACATTGTACCTCTAATTACGATATTGGATGGCAGTTCAAAACACTTGTCCATCATTGTTAACATTCCACGAAATTACTGAAACTTTTGCAGGAATACGAAGATCAGAAAACAGCAGAAGCAAGGTTTGTGAAAGACCTTGACAAGTTTGACATGATCCTTCAGGCCCATGAGTATGAAACGTCTCAAAATAATCTGCAACTCCAAGAATTTTTTGATTCCACCAAAGGTTCATTTTAGATTATAATCGTAAATTTATTTTATTCCAAAGATACTTGGTTTTTAACTTGCACTTGTAAATTGACTTCATTAATATTTTTATTAACTTGTAAATTGACTTAATTAATATTGTTATTAACTTCAAAGGTGTATTCGAGAATGAACAAGTCAAGCAGTGGGTAGAACATTTGTACGAACTGAGGCGATGTCGGGTAGATTCCTCCAATGGGGACTCTTCCAAAGTTGCTTCTAATAACAAACAGTCAGAAGAAGAAAATCTTTAAATAAAATACTTTGGTTCAAGACTGAGCGATTTTTGTTGATTTCTTGAATCTGTTCCGTTTTTTCCTCAGGACTTTAAAGTTGTCTGCATTGGTGGCAGCATTGTTAGGTTCATTTTTAAACGTTAACTTCTTTTGAACTCTTGTTGATTTGCAGCTACTTGCCGTGTTTGGACAGCCAGTTGCGGTCTCTATGCGTAAGAAGCTTCTAACTTCGGTATTATCGTTACTATCAAATACAAAACCACCTCGGTCAGCATGCAAGGATTCTTGAACGGAGCAGTTGTTTTTCGATCTATCGATGTCTGATAGCTGTCCTTTTTCACCGTAATAGCTGTCTGCACTTGAATTGGAGTCCGAATTGGTAAAGAAAGTGAAACCTTCGAGGGGTTTTTGTCTGACTATCCTCTGGTTTGGAGCCTTAAACGAGTCTACATTCACCTTCGGTAGCGGAGCAATGGAGGTGATGCTCAGCCTGGCTATAGGCCCTTCCACAGCCTCTGATATCTTATCATTCTCTGGGCAGGTAAGGGAAAGTGATTTGCTCAGAGGTGGACGGGTGTTGCTGAGCAGGGACAGTGTTTTAGAATGTCCTATTATCTGGGGAGCTTCTAAACTTGACAACCTCTTTATGTCCGTTTTATGTAAGTTCGGCGATCCAGATCCGTCACTTCCGCATGGAAATGAGACAGGTGAAATGAGCTCAAGGTGAGTGCCTCTTCCTCTGCTGTCGTCAACTCTGATTTGGAAGTCTGGTTGCACCTCATGAGAATTTAAGTTGATGTTCTCTCTGCTTGCTAGGAGATGGATAGAGAGATGTCAAGCAGATTAAAATTGTTTGAGCTATTATCTTGAACATTGACGTTGCGAGCTTTGTGGTAATAATAACTCGTATGTTATTGTCTTATAATATTCTAATTTATATTATGATATAATGTGTTATTATAATATTAACATTGCATAATATGCAATTGATGTGCAATAACTACATAATTATAACATAATTTTTGTTATAAGTTATCCTTTGTTACTATTTATTATACTTTAATATTTAATTAAATTAAACAAAGAACGATTAATTTCCAGTCGCAATATATAACTAACCCAAATCAGCACTGGTTCTCGACTGAAAGATCCTAGAAATCGTTTTCCACATGCACTGAACTTCTTTCAATCTGTAGTTCCTCAAGTCTACAAATTCCTCCATGGGTTCTTTCTTTCCATTCCTGATTCTCAAATAAGGTGGCAAGATTTTCACCATGTCCACGTAGAGTCTGGCTATGAAGGCGTTGGCATCGACGCATTTCCGACGCTCGGCATCTACCATCTTCAGGGCATCCTTAACGCGTCAATACGAAGACGCTCGAGCAGATTTTCAGATCAGATAGGTTATTTCCCTTAGCGATACTAACGAACCACTACACAAATTCGCGTCACCTTGCTGGCTAGTAACAGCCACCATCTTGGACAACGCCCCATCTAACCCCATTCCACCCCGAGAAACTAACCTGCAACTTTTTCTTCCATCCACATCTTTCCATGGTCAACTTGCTCGTCAACCAACTCTGCACTAAATTCCTGTCACCTTCCGACAGCTTTTCGCAAAACACCCTCTGAAGCATGGCTTCTGCTTGTACGGCCAGATCGTTCTCCATCTTTTCAAATAATATTCTCCGAGAACACCAAAAGGAAAGAATGCCACACTATGAAAACGATTCAACGCCAAAACAAGCAACAGGAGCCGCTTGGCAAACGTTCAGACTTCGTGCTGAATTATTAAAAAGGCAACCAAAGCACACTCACTCACCATGCTCACCGAAAAAAGAAAAACAAAAAAAAAATTAAAACAAAATACGATCGAATGTTTTAATTCATCTTCGATAAAATAATTAATTTGAATTGTTTGCTCTGCGTTCAAACTTAATCTTCATCAAGGGATTCGTCTTCAAGGGTAAGGCAGAAAACCTGGGCGACTTGACGGCAGGCCTCCCTGCCGAGCCGGCGACGAAGGCTTTCGCGTTCCGAACGCCGTCCGTCGTCGACGGGCGAGATTCGAGGACGACGTTTTCGACTCGTGTCGAAGCTTCTTCGTGCGTCAGAGAATGTTCGTAGCTCGGCTCGATCACCAGAGGTTCGGCGGACTGAGGCATCTCGACTTGCGTGGGTTGCTGATATATCGGTATCAACTGGTAGCCTGGAAATGAAATGACAGTCGTTCAAGAAAACATGAAAGCTCACACGGAGTCGTATCAATTCTTTCCTCCTTGTAATTAACAAACAAATTCTTAGATTAAATATCCTGCAGGATATATTAATGGAACATTAATTGCTATTTTAATATCTTAGAGATACATCTATTGAGCATCCACTCAAAGTTTTAACCTGATTCAGACTTAATGAGGAATTGAACTTCATCCGTGCCATTAAAGTTCGGATCAGAAAAAGTGTCAACTGTGATGTTTGAACTTTCACTAACATTAGACTGAAATGGACAAATTAAAATGGATGTTGAATTTAAATATACTGACAATAACAGGGGGCAAATATTCATCTAATAGGATTAAAAATTATGCTTAAAACAAAGCTTAAATAAATAAAAATAAATAAATTTTATCACCAACTTCAAGATTAATTAAATTTATCATTTTTAATAACGAAACCCTGGCATCAGTTTTGAATGTACCAGGTCGCCACTTAAACTTGAGAGCATTATGGACAATGTGAGGTTAA
The DNA here is from genome assembly GCA_034509925.1 of Hirudinaria manillensis. Lineage (NCBI taxonomy): Eukaryota > Metazoa > Annelida > Clitellata > Hirudinida > Hirudinidae > Hirudinaria > Hirudinaria manillensis. The sequence continues at coordinate 5,526,839 of CM067538.1, read as the reverse complement.
AAATATCAGATGAAAAATGATCATCTGAGTTCCAAAAATAAAAAAGGAAAGTCCAACCGACCGAGTTGAGGACTTGAGCCTGGGAGCCGTCAGGAAAAGTCACCAACTGGAGTAGAGAGGCATCCGTGCAGGCCGGATCCAGGTGGACGAGAGACAATCCACCTTCACTCAGGGTCTGCCACAGGTTTAAAGCTTGAGGCTGGTGGCCACCGTTCTCGATTACGCTCAGCTCGTAGCTGTTGTTGTTGTTGCAGTTGCCCTGCACGACCTGGTTGACCCCGTCGGACGTGTTGGTGTTGTTGTCGTTGAGAGACTGCTCGTCCGAGACGCTGTCTTCTTTGAAGGACGGCAGAAGGTCCTGTCTGCCATGGTAATGGTAGCAGCTCAGCACGATATTTCTTAGCACGTCCGTCCATGACATCTGAGCAAGAAATGGCCTCAATGAATCCGATGTTAAGAACATCCTTTAAAGAATAATATGCTCTCTACTTAATTAATTCAATATATTAAAATAATTATTACATACATTACTAACATAATTAACTAACATTTTGAGCTGTAATTAAACCAACTTGTTTTTTCTGTTCTTCTGTTCTCATATCACATCGGACGTTGGCCCAGGGTGCCTCGGGAGGCCACCAGGGGGGCTTGTACTCGGGTTTGTTCCAACCCGGTTTGCTTCTGCAGGTGGAGAATTTCAACATTTCTGGAATGAACATCCTCAATTGGGCCTGGAGATGTTGATGAATTTAAGTGATAACCTATTATTAACAATTAACGATCAACAATGCAAACAATGACTGATCAATTACCAAGGTTAATTACTTAATGAATAATAATTATCATATCACCAAGAAGACATCCAGAGCACAAATAAAATTAATAAAAAAAATAAAATAATTTTGCAATAATTACTTGGGTCATTTTATCGATCGGGGTAGGAATACCGTCGACGTTTGGAAGGGGCAGTTCATGCTTGGTTCCATCTTCCACTGAAGTCTTGCATGGTGCCTGGAGGGCCAACTTCTGATCCAACTCTGAGAGAATGTTATTCTTCTGCGACTTCATCTGTGAGTTCAAAACAGTTTCGCTGGTAATCATTGCAAATCCAATGAATGTCAAGAGAATTTATGGAATAAGAAAAACATGTATGTGAAAAACACGATCATCTTCCATGAGTGTGATCTGAAATCAATCCTTCTAGGGCTAACTTTAGTGCCAACATCAATCCAAAACTTTTATGCTTAAGATTAAACACTTGAGAAACGCATTAAACTTACGACTGTTTCTAGGGGCTGGGAACCAAATACTCTGAAGTACATTGGATTCTGACTTTTGCCAGGAGTGCAGCACAAAATCACGGCCTGTTGTCCGACTCGTGTTGTGTACTCGGACAATGTGGCCAATAATTTTCTGTGATGCAATAATTACATTGTTTGGGCCACAAACTCCAAATAGTAACTCAAAACATATATCATCTAATTCTAATTCTAGAATGCTAAAAAATACTTATCAAGATGCAACTCATTAACAGTCTTACTGTTAAACCACAAACCTTAACAATCTTGTTTGTTGCCTCTTGCGAATACTGGGATTTATTTCAAATGAATGAGGACGCTTGCGGTTTTTCCTCGTGGATATGGCTGCTGCAGCAGCTACCCCTACTGGTCCTAACAAATGACAAATGATTAACACAATGCAACACTTCAGTATTACAAAACATGCAAAGGTCAATATATGACACTACCAACCAGCATTTGCAAGTTGAGCAGTTACTTCGTCAGTGATTGGATTTATTGTTGCATTGCTATCAGCAAACATCCCAGTCCCATCCATTGAACTGGCTTCGCTCATGGTGTCTTGGATGTTTCCGACATTACTAAGGACGTACATGCCGTGGCTGTTGTCCAGTAGGCCACTAAAACATAACGTGGGGCAGCCTTGCAATTTATTTTCATCTGCATCATATACAAGCAGACGACTGCTGGCTTCACAATGTTGACAGACATCGCTGCAATAGTTGCTGGCAGTGGCAAAGATGAGTGAAAACGCAGGCTCTCAACTCTCAAAATCGTAACCGCCACACGAAAAAAGCTAAACATTTATGGTTTTGCAGCGTTCCTGGGGTCAATTCGGAGCAACCCGACGCGATAAGATGGACAAAACACACGAAAATGGACGTTAATCGAGAGAGCCCACTGAGTCTGCGCCGGATTTTGCGCAATAAACGAACAAAGCATTGCGCCTGTCCTAGAAACTTCGATTAAAGGGCATGTATTCTCAGCTGTGATCGATGGGAAGGTAAGGAAAAAAAAATTAAACAAATGTCGACAAATCAAATGGTACCTCATCGCCTTGAATCGTATTTACATATCGTTATGGGAGCCCCAGCTTAACACGGAACTGCATTTTAAAACAAAACTTAATACGATACCTTTGCACGATTTAAATTTTCTCTTGAAATCCTGACATTTTCATTAAATTTTAGCAAGACTGTTTAAAATGTAAGGTCGAATTATTTAATTAAGTGAACTTTAAATTCAACCAGCGACAAATTTGCGAAACCCAACTTTTCGAAGGCAGAAAATTTTAACTTTGGACTCGAAATAATTACGATTCAAATTAATAGACCCAGAGCATCTAGCCCAAATCATTGCCCATCAACCATCATTCCACAATTATTCACTGATGCGTTCAGCAAAGGCACGATTTACATTCGGAAAGAATCTCAAACTTCAGAAAGAAAGCGCTTTTTGGCCCATTTCCGATTTGACCGCCAAATGCGTCAAAAAGATTGTATTCCAAAGGGGATTTTTAATAAATTATCATCATTTGGAAAAATCTGTATTAAGAATAACAATCTAAGAACACAACATTTTCAAATTATCAATGAACACCGTATTGATTCACAATGATCCACACTAAATTGAAGTGATTTATTCAAAGATTAAAAGTCTATGACAATTACTCCGCAAAAAACAATTGAGTTCCAGTTACAATTCATCTTCATTCAGCAACATGTTTGGGATGCCTTTATTGATGGGAAACTGACGGCCAGTTTCAGGGCACTCCAAAAAACCTTCTTCAATCTCGATCTGGATTTCAATATGAATGTCAATAACTTTAATTAATAAGATTAATTTTAGATCAAACCAAATGACGATAATATTTGCAATACAAATTATACAAATGGACGACAACAAAGAAATCATCAGACCTCCATAAGTGTGTGGTGAGCCTGTTTCAGAAATGGCTCGTTGCTTTCATAATTTTCTGGTATATCTTTTGGTAATTCTGATGCTTGGCCAATCTGGCAACGTCAATTAAAAAGTCATTAAACAGGATTTATTAACTCAATAATGTGCTTTCAAGAAATGTTTGTATTTCAACACACTTTATTCAAATTATCTAATCCACCAATATCCTTCAAAGAATTTGTAAATATTTAAGCTTCAAACATTTTTCAATAATCCCAAATTAGAAGTAACACTGTTTAGTAAACTGAACAAATCAATGAAAAGCTAATAAAATGTCTTACTGAATCTGCAGCTTGGTAAAGAGCCCCCCATTCAAGTCTTCCAATCATTCGTTTGATGAAATCAGGATTGAAATCGACTGATTGAATCTTTACTTCGGATGCCTGGAAAATTTCGATGTCACTAATGTTTATTTTATCCTTGTCGTAATTGCTAACTCTTCGCAGCAATATTAACTTTACTTAATTGCAACGTTATTTCACGTTGTAAAAAACATTTACGTTGACATTCACTAACCGATAATTTAAGTGGAAATCCCTTTTTGACACCTTTTATGATGCTGGACGTGAGCATATTATGAGTTAGGAGCTTCATTTCTGCGAAAATACCCCACACACCAACACAAGATTAAAAGCGATAATAGGCAGAAAAATATTTTGAGTGGTTTTCTTATCATGTCTTCCAACGAATGTTGGAATAAATTTATTAATTAAAATAAAATATATAATATCTATCATTACTTATTTACGCAAAAATGTTAACCCCCTTTTTTAGGATACAGAATAATAAATAATGTATGAGTGTAAAATAATTATTTCGTATAAAAATTTTCGCATATCAGTATAGCGCGTATATTTGTTAAATAAAGCAATAGCAATTTAAAAAAAAATTCCTTTATCTATTAGCGTGTGCACTATCGTTCGGGCCATAGCTTTTTGACGAGCTAGTGCCCATCAGCGAAGCTCCAAGGGCTAACATTTCCATGTTATCAGCAGGGCGTTCCCCACGCCAGAACATGGGCACGCGGCTATCCAAAATGATATGATGAGTTTAGGACACCCACCTAGGCCAATAGATGCCACAAGTTGCATCAGGCCCCCCTCCAAAATCAAGTTGTCATAGAAACGCAACAAGCTTTTACTTCTAGTTATACTTCAGTTCCATGTTCAACACATTTCTACAGCATAGAACCAAAATGGTCAGTCAGGCAAACATGATTTTCAATCGCGGCGTTTGCATGTTTTTGTATGTTTGCGCGTTTATGTATGTATGTATATCTACAATAGAGCATGTATGTGAAAAGCCTTTCAATTCTAAATATTTACAGAAATCGCAAATTACAAGTCCGTTTAAAATCCTATGTTGCAACGACCGACATCCATAATTTGAAAATAAGATCGGACAGACAGAACGCCATCAGGAGGACAGCAAACGCAATTGAAAGAAGCAGATACAAAGTTCGATGATCATCTATTATGCCCGTAGCATCAAGCCAGACAAAATTCTAATGGTCCAAGTGAAGTTATGCTTTTAATCTCAGAAGTCCTAACGCAATCAATCAAGAAAAGAAAAGAAAAAAAAATAAAATAAAAATTAATGGCCGGGCGAATTAACTAGGCAAACTCCCTGCGAACAGACTTTCTGAGAATGAAGAGCAATTCACCGGACGATCAAAGAATTGAAATGTCATCGAAATAGAAATAAATTAACAACCAGTGGACCAAAAAACTTCTGAGCAACCGAAACTCAAAAAAACGTTCAGCAAATCGTCTTTAAAGCTCGCTCGGAAGAGGAAACCTTCCCTCGGGTTTGGAGATTGCAGGTGGCACCTCGAGGTGCACCTGTGCCGCCAGCTTTTTACAGACAGTCGTCGTCAGGAAACGTAGGATGGAAAACAACGACAACGACGGAGATAAGAAGCACCTGGCTTGAACTAACGAGCGACGACAATCGTTTCAAATGAAGAGGACGTCCGTCCATCCCGGCGAGACATGTTCACGCAGAAAAAATTTTGGGGAAAAATCGTCGAATGATGCCTCCAACGACGTAGAAGAAATTCTAAATAGCAGTGTCCTTCAAAGGGGGGGGGGGGAAGGAAGAGTTTGCAATCAGAGTCTTAGAATTGACTTCAAAAACTTTGAAACAGTCTCTCCGTCTCTCCACGTGCGTGTCTTAAGGCACTGTTTGCGATCCGCAGCTTTGCATAACGCGACAAGTCTTTCGGACGACGTCCGACCTAAAAACTCTGCTCAAAGCCCGAACCTCGCGACAACCGATCCGTTTGCAATTGGTTAATTAATTAATTAATTAATCAATCAATTAATTAATTGTGATAAGAACGAGAAAAGCCGATAAAACCGTGTAAAAATTAATATCCATGATCCGATAAAATCGACGGTCAAAAATTGAGACTTAAGATTTTGGAAAAGCAAAGTTTCAAAACTTTGTCAAAGACATGATTGCAATTTAGAAAAGACACCTGATTACAAAAAAATGTTCTCAAAATAATCAAATACTTATACTCTTGTCATAATAAGAATCATCATCATCACCATCGTCGTTGTTGTCGTCGTCCTCATCACCAATGCCATCAGCAGACGAAAGTTGAACCAAGGTAAGCAACAGTAATTAATCAGCAAGCAGACAGAGTTTGAAACTAATATTCACACTTACATCTTTAATAAGCAAGGCTCGAATGAAGAACACAAAATGTGGCCCGTGAAATGTGGATCATTTATAATCGCGATTGTATCCAAGACAATGAAAATATCAATAATAACTAATAATAATAATAATAATAAATAAATAAATTAATTAATGGAAGAATAAAGAACGACAGAGCGTGATATCAGCGACCTCTGGAGACGAGCATCACTTCTACATCACGATAGAAGAGCCAAACAGTTAAGACAAAAAAAGCGACGGATGCCTGTGCCGAGAAACCCGTCTTCCTCTCTCAAGAGAGGAGGAGGAGGAGGAGGAGGGAAAGACAACCTAACAATGATTGGTTACCACAACCTACCTGCCAAGTGATGCCAAAGTCAGATCCGACTTAAGACGAATTGATGGACAATTAGGTAAGCACGTTAGCCGTTACGTTTTGAGGATAGAAAAATTAATGAATAATGAAAAGCCAAAGAAGTAATAATAATAGTAATAATAGTAGTAATGAAAGTAATAAAAATAATAATAATAATAATAACTTATTCACACAATTGATTGCAGGATAAATTGCATCTCTGTTCGAAGGATGACAACAGCGGAGGCTAGTGGTGGTTCGCAGAAATCTGAACGGAGCTGTTGCTGCCGGACTGCCTCTGCGAAGGCGAGACGAGATGATTGGTCAGTACCTGCCTGGCGTTGATCTGCTGATGGAGGGAGCTCCTGTTCTGCTGTGCCTGAAGGGTACTCGGGTGGGTCCGAGGGAGCGTGCTGGGCACCCGAAGCACCAGGCTCTGCTGGCTGGTGAAATGTTGCAAGGGGACGACGTTGTTCTGATGGTTCGTCCGACTCGACCGATCCCCGAACGACTGCAAGCTCTCGTGGGCGGAACTCGAGAGGTCCCTCTCCCGGGAGACGGGGAGCGACGGAGGAGGAGAGAAGGTGGCGTCGAGAGCAGGGATTCCGGCAGACGGATGGAAGCTTTGGGGGAGGCCGGGGTAGCTCTCGGTCGAACGGCGCGCCGAGTTCAGGCCGACGGGGAGACGAGAATTGGCCAGGAAGGTGTAAATGTCCTCAACCTTTGATAACTCTTCAAAGAATGGCACCAGATCCAAGAGCTCCCTGTCCGTAGGATCATCGAACCAAGAGACGACAGGAACCTAATAAATTAGTAAAAAAAAAATAATTTAAAATTGAAATCATTCTGAATTATTTTTTGTTGACGGCTTTCTTACGAGTGCACGACCGGAAATAAAAACTTTTAGGAAGTGAATCACTTCACACCTTGCAGTCGGATATAATAACTCTGCTTGACAACTTGCAGCAACACCAACAATATTTCGATAATTATCACAATCATCGCCAAGAGACCCACCTCTTTTTACAGGAAAATTTCTGCTTTTTAAACAATTTTTTAAAATTAAAACTTTTCTCCTTTAAAATTTAAAATGAAGTCTAAATGCGAGAATGAAAAAATAAAAAAAAAACTAACGGCATTCCTGGGATGAAAGAGATAAGACATCGGGGAATTGTCCACGATGACGATCTTGTCCAAATCTCTTCCTAGTCTGCTCAAGTCCTTCAATAAGATGCATAAGGCATGAATAATTAAACGGAAGACCAACTCTGTCCAATCAATTGACAGGTGTTAATGTAATATTAATATTAAGGTGTTGATAATATGTTAATAATTAATATTCAATGACCTTTGAGAATTGAATGCTATTGAGATTGATCAATAAATTTATAAAGTTTGAAGTGGCAAAAGCAATCGGACTGAAAGTGTTTTTGTGATATTGTTTTTTTTTTTTCGTTTCCTGTTTCCATGTAAGCATTTTGTTTTCCAAGGATTGGAAAATGAAGGATCAATCAATCGTCTGATTAAATATAAAATAATATAAAAACCAAAGCAAAGTGCCACACATATGTCTGCAGTGTTCTCTCCATCCATGCTCTGCAAGCTAATTGAGATGACAATAAGAAAATAATTGCCAAAAAAGCTAATTGACCTGCCAGAACAAGAGTGGCACGCCAACTTTGTGGCTGAGTTATTGAGTGCCAATTATTGTGGATTCACCATCCTGTGTACGTATGTACGTGTGTGTGTGTGTATGTGTGTGTGTGTATGTGTGTGATGGCCAATTTACATTACAAACCTTGACGTAGTTGCCTTTGTGGAAGACGCAGGACTCTCTGAAGAGTCGAGCCTGGAAGACGCTCCACTTGTCCAGTAAGTCTGTGACGGGATCAGCATACTGAAGAAGGGATTAAAATTATGAAGACGACGACATCGACGACGATGATGATTGGTCGGTGATTTTGCAAAAGGAATTATAAAAAAATTATGTAATTACACAAACAATTATAAAAAAAAGCGGCTAGTTGCACTTTTTTGCGGTGGGTTTAAATCTTGATTTACAAATGTTAATGCAATTAAAGGAAATTCTTAGACAAGACATTGATGATCAGCTAAGCCAAAAGCAACACAAAATGATTATTATGATGCTCTTATAATTATCATAATAACATTGAATAATAAGAATAATTATAATAAGAGTATCATAATAAGCATTCAAATTATTTAATTACATCCATTTCATCAACTCTCATTAATTATGATAAAAAAAAACTTTATTATAAACAGGATTAATAAAGACTTGATTAATTAATTAGGAAGCCTTTTTGGAAGGTTCCAGATGAATCGGAAAGACTGTCTGCTTTTGATCTAATTAAATTAAACCTTACTTGAAGCATGTGCAGTTAAAAGTTTAGAAGAAGAAGGATTTGTACAATAATGCATTGCAATCACAAGGACATAATAATAAATAATAATAACAACAACAATAATAATAATAATAATAATAATAATGTTTTATAATTAAATTATATCTCAAACCAGCACCATATAATATTGTTTGCTTGCTTTTCCAACTGACCCTGCCAATTACTATAAAGTTTTACAGATCAATTTACTATCCAACAACACCAATAAAGTAACACGGCAATCTTTAACAAATAATAAATTAATAATAATAATAATAATAATTCATAATTTAATAGGTTAAGTAATTGTTTCACATTTGGGATCAACAAGGCTATTACTTATAAACTGCTAGGGTTAAAGGCTTCTTTTCATTACCATGTAGTTTCAGTTTTTGGTCACTCAAATCCATTCCAAGTTCAGACGGTGATGATGATAATGATGTTGGTGATTATAAACACGAGGAGACACTCTGGTGAGGCACTGATTGGACACTCTATTGAAAAGAAACTGGTTCAACGACCCAGATAAACGCAGCCAGAAAACAAGTCAATAAATGCTTTAATAGAATCAGAAGATCTTAGTGGAATTATCAGTCATCATTACATCTAATTAAAAGCTCAGAAGTCCTGATGAGGATGAGTATGAGGATGACTAAGGGTTACTCATCAAGATTACAAAGTTGATGGTTTCCAAAGACGGATGTAGGCTGAACGGATGCCCATCAAAACCATTAACAAGTAAAACAAGTGCCTTGACCACTGACAACAGCAACAACAACAACAGCAATCACAACAACAACAACAACAACACTAAATAGCGATGAGGGACTGAATTTTTGTGAAGTTTCTGCACTTTAGCCACATCCTGGATAGAATTCTCAATTGATGTTGATGATCAAAATGTTATTGATGATGATGAAGAATGCAGGAAGATAGCATTTTTAAGGAAAGGGATAAGCGATGTTTTGATTTAGAGGCTAATTGCTGCTCATTTAATTATTTGATTAACTAGTAATTAAGTTTTAATTAAGTCACTTAACATTTTCTAATTATCATCAAATGGATTTAACGTAGTGGATGTTGGTAGTGAGCATGCCAAAATGGCACCTTTCCAAGCAGACTATAGCTAGAAAATGATTATTTTGATCTATTTCTTAATTTCATGCTTTCCAAATTTGTTTAATTTATTAATTTATTAAACATAATTTAAACAAAATAATCTCTACATTATTTCTGGAGGCATTACGCACACACACGCACGGAAAGCATGACACGAGAAGTCATTTGATTCCCCTTAATTCCATGAAAATTAATTCTTTCTTCTTCAATCATCGCCAAAGGAGATCAAAGTCCATTACACTGTTCAAGTTCTAACTGGAAACATGAAATAATAACATAAATAAATAAATAAATAAATAAATAAATAAATAAATGATTAAAAATAAACTAAAGTTTGACATGAAAAGCTTAAAACGAAATCAATTTACAAGTCTTAAAAAAAGACCGACTACAAAACGAGTCGTGAGTGACGGAGCGAGACCGAAGAGGATCTGACACTACCCGACCTCCGACAATTTACAAATTCTCTCCAAAATTATCTCCGTTTTTAAACTTCTTTGATCGATCATCAAGAACGACTCCTTTTGATTTGACAATCGAGTAATTTGAAATTAACATAAAATAGAAAACCGATGAGTGTTTTAAAGCCGTGATTCGTTCGATCGACTGTCATGAATATTCACGCGTTTCGAGATGAATTCGTTTGGCAGATTGTCTCTCCGGTTTTTGCAGGACGTGTGTTTAAATGTTTAAACAAAAAAATAAATAAAAATAAAAAATAAAGAAAAGAAAAACATGTGAATAAGTGAAGGAGAAGGTATCTTTATCATCGATTGATGCTCTTCACAACCCAACCCTACCCAAACTCCAACCCAAGCACTCATTGGGAGTGCAAGCTGATCAAACGTTGGTCCGATAAAATAAAACAAAAATAAAATATTTCAGGCATTCAAAGCCCAAAAATGAAATCAAAATAGTCGTCTGCTTTGGGCAGCTGGTGAAGATGTAAAGGCGGGAAATTGAGGAGTATAGAAAGATGTTGCCTGTTTTTTATTTCAACAGGTTGTTGCTGATGAAGGCAATGATGATAATGATAATGATGATGACGATGAAGATGATGGTGCTGACGATTATGTCATAGGCATTTAATGAGATTTTCAGGCTACACATCATCATTGTCCATGGAGGTGTAGGTATTTAAGGAGGATTAAAAAAAAAATAAATAAAATGGCAATCAATCATTAGACAATTGAAGACAGAAAAACTTTCCAACACCCAAGATAGACCGAACAGATAAACGGAGGAGTGCAAAAAGCAAAACCGATATTTAAAAAAAAATGGGGGAAAGAAATCTAACAAGTCTGACGAACACATTCTTGTCTATAGGAGAGGGATTTCACCTCCCAACTCACCTTGCCAAGGCTTGCAGTGAACAGAACGCACTCAAACATTTCTCCCATTTTCCTCAGAAACTCCTCTACGTAAGGCCTCTTCAGGACGTAGACCTGAAATCAAAAATGGCAAATTACATTGGAGGAAATTAATTAATTTATGCATGTCAATAGCAAAGACTAGTTTGCAGAATTTGAACCTACAATCAATGACTTAGTACACCAGTACAGCTTGACATAAACCAGTACAGCTTCATTGTAATATGAAATGGAAAAATTAAAAAATTAAAAAAAAAAGCTGGTGCATCTAATGTTGAAATCTGATAAACAAGAGAGACCCTGGTTCATTATGCATGCATAATATGGTGTACATTCATGAATAATTAATTAACTGAAATTATGCTGACAGAAAAGTCCCAACTAGTAATAAGCATGATTGATGATAAAGAGAAGATCTATGATGGTCTGATGGAATCTCAAAAAATATAAATAAATAAAAAACTAAATAGATCGGGAATTTTTTTTAGAACCAATTGACTTCTGATATCATCATTCCAGAGCAACTCAAGGAGCATTCTTTTTGCATCCTACTTTAGTCTGACCTAGACCTAAGCATTCCAAAAAACAAAAATGTCTACTCTCGGTTCTCACCGGCCCTATGACCTATCACCTGATAATCATAAACAGCCACAAAAAAAAAATCAGAACCAAAACACCAGCCTACCCTATGCTCTTGGTAACAGTCAAATAAAACAAAAGATAATATGCCCTAGTGACAAGGTGATTCACTGAATTGAGGCAGTGATAACCTTTAATGGAAGCGATGATGATGATGATGATGTTAACTTGAGATTATGATAATGATGATTACCTGATGTATGGTTCCATCTATCTCTACGGGTATGATAAAGTCTGCATTCTTGACTGGCTGTGTGAAGAAATAAAAAAAAATGTTGTTGATTTAATTTGCAATCACAGTCCCAATTTTATCACTATTTTTAAATTCCAATTATCACCAATAATAAAGTTTTTTATTAATTAATAATATAAATAATTTAGTTAATGATGAAGCAAACAGTTAATTCATTGGCATTGATGACGACGACGACGATGATGTTGACATCCACTGAGGAGGGTTGCTATTTCTAGCCATCTTAGCAACAACATCCAATGTTATGAAACACCATTGGATGCTTCTAATAACAAACACCAAACACGTGTTCACACACGCACGCACGCACACACATGCACACACACATGCACGCACACACACATACACACATGCTACTATCTTCTTAACAGCCTCAGAAAGAGAGGAATGATGCCTAGTTTTAATGTTAAAAATAACAAGCCCTCATAAGCATACAATATATGTTTAAATAATTTTAATAGTAATAGTAATAATAATAATAATCGTGAAATTAATCAATCAATTTTAATCTTCATATGAAATGGTATCATCTTAAGAGTAAAATGTCATTTTTGAGAACTTATAACAAAAAAATTTATAAAAAACAAACAAATCTTAACCTGGAAGGAGCTATGAACCAGTGTCTCGTCCAAATCAATGACTACACACTTTTTGTCCTTGTACTTTTCCGATACTGGCTTCAGCAGATAGTTCTGCAAACAAAACAACAAACAAAACATGCAATGTTCATCAGAATAAATAATTAAATAACTCCAAAATTACTCTCAAAATTAATTTCAAATGATTTTTAATTCAAACTGCACGAGATTTCAAGGCCTTCAAAGATGCGGATGGACGTTGCAAAGGCAAATGATTAGTTAGCAATAGCAGCTTCCAGCTGAGTCTATCTTTACTCATTACTAGACTGATACTCAGTTTAGATTCAACACATATACACACATAAATACAATTAAAAAAAAACTATTTCATTATTTTGATATAACCAAGATAAAAGCTTAATGCAGTTCTGAGTGTAACTGAATGCAGGCCAATTAATAACCAAAGACTTCCAGGACCACCTTGGTTAGATTGATTGGAGCACCTGCATGAAATGCCAAAACTCAGAAGAAATGTTCATCATTTGTAATCATCTAGGTAGATAAACATTGAGTGGAGGAATGGGCTTGTGGATAGACTGATGGATGGGTAAATGAGCTGTTGTGGCTGCTAGGATTTCAGACAAGTGTTGGTTTAACAAACCATTTACTAACTACTCTACTTGTCTCTTGAATATAAATCTTCTGAATATTAATTATAAGGGCATAAACTTATAGACAAATTACTTAAGAACTACGGTGCACATTTAATTAGCACAATCATTTAGATATTTTAAGTTTTTATTATTATTGTTATTATTACTAATGTCATTAATTCATTAACCACAAATTTCCCCAACTAATAATGGAGGTTAATGACAATGACAAAAATCTACATGCCAGTGAGTAATTTATGATGCCTGAATTCCAAACTGTGTGAGAAAATTCTGTATATCATTCATTCCACACAAAGACACATCCCGTCTGTCCGTCCACCTTGACAATTCGAGATCTATCCAAGGTACACAAAAATTTCACAAAATTATGCCAAGTCGGTTCAGAAGGACAACAGTTTTGTTCAACATTGATCTGAGCAAGCACAAAATGGTTGATCTAATTTGCATATTCTCTATGGCAAGCCAGTGCAAATAGTGAAAAGTAGTTTGAGAGCACTGAGACATTGAAGATGATGTTGAGCACAGCCAATAATGATGTGCCTCTCTTTCAGTCAATCATGAATGTCAATAGATACAATTTAATTTAAAGAATAAATTAATTCTCTTTGAATATGCAACAACTTGATTTAACCTCAGTGATATTTAACATCTAAATCAGAGAATACTCTGCCACAGGGGTTTGTATGGTATGAGGGCATGTTTTGAGTGTCCTATGCATACATCATGGCTGAGTTTGGCAATGAAGGATCCAGCTGACACTCAAAAATGACAATCAAAAATAGAACTGATAACTAAAAACACAGAAGATAATGTGATGATGATGATAATAGCAATTATAATAATGGCTTATTATGAGTTAATAGAATAAATTCAAAATATGATAATTTTGGTTCAATTTAATTATGATTTCATTCCCAATGGGTAATAAGCAGCCAACAGCAGCTATGAAACGATAACATTCATAAAGCAACCAACAGGCATTTCAACCATGTGCTGGCAGCATCACTCCACAAGAACATTTAATTAGCACAATCAATTAATCCTTCATAACTCTTATATAGCAACAATAATAATAAACATTAACATCACAATACTAAATAAATAAATAAATAATATATATATATTGAGTGCAGCATTGCATATCAAATACACAAAGTCAACGGACCGTGTGAGCCTGGACCCTGGGCCTCCTGCTTTCCTCCTCCTGTGTTGAGGGGGGTGCAGAGGATATCGACTGGGTGATTGGAGGCCGGAAGCAACAAAAGAGTCTGCTGAGCAGGCTTCCGGATCTGTGGCTGCTCTTCGTTTCTGGAACTACAATTGATCAAAATGAATGAATGAATTAATTTTAAAACAATAATTAAGTAAATAAATAAATAAATAAGATTTAGTCAATGGTGACATGGAACGGTTCCAGATAACGATTTAGTCGTGAAAGTACTTTAACTGAACCAAGTGACTTAAAAAGATGAATCTTAATTGGAGGATGAATTGCAGGCAACAAACAACAATCAACAATTATTGTTGTTGTTGTTAAAATCACTCAACACTTCAGCACAACACTGAGTTCAGCCAGTTCTGAATCATAATAACAAATGAACATCCATAGTCTGAATAGAATGAATGCAGCTACAAAACTTCCTGATTTGAAGAATCGTACAAAATGCAAGCAAAGCAATTCTGATCTAAGGAATAAGACATAGAGTGAAATTCTGAAATTCCTACAATCTATACAAACAAATATAGCGATCAGACCAAAGCAATGATAATAAACCTTTAAACATTTGGAGAAGCATTAGTCTCAAAAGAACTCATTGCTGGCAACAGGTCATTGTTGGTTCCAACAATTAAGTTAAATAATCAATAATGAAATTACAAATATCTGAATGCTAATTGTAAAATATGCTTCATTTGAAAGAGCAAGTGCTCCAAGTGATTTTTCTACAGCATAATAATCTTCATCAGCCACACAAAATAGCAAGAGGAGCTTTGAATTAATGAGTGAGGAAAAAAGGAGCTCTCCAGGAATTCTGAATGGACATCATCATCATCATCCATCCATCCATCTACATATCGGACAAACTGGGTCAAGTGGCAGTCATCCAATGGAAATGGATGGAGAATTACTTTCAATACAACATCTAGTGATGAGATTAGGAAAATGACCCAGTCAGAGCCTCTACATAGCTGTTCATCTACCATGCAGCCAGTTTTTTTTTGTAATCATAAATCTTAATAAAAACCTTGATTATAAAAATTCTCTGAGCATGCAAAGGATTGAGAAATAAATAAATAAACACAGAATTGATCATTTTATCAGCTCAAATGTAGAAAAACAACTGAAAGCTGTGTCAGACGTGGCATGCCTACGAGAGTATTCCAAAGAATTTAAGTCTTAAGTGATATGAATCAAAAGATTATTCCTCAAAATTTGCATTAATCTGGTTTGTTATTTTTAATCTCCAATGGGCAAATAAAATAACTAAAAAAATGAATAAATAAATAAAAATATAATTCCAATGATGACTTCCTTTAACATTATCATTAAAAATTCTATCCCCTTGAGGGACAAGATACAAAGACAACTTAGACAAAAAGTATGGTATTCTTTTAACACATTCATATTTTTTTCTTCAGATAAATTTATTAGTTTTACTTTAATTTAAGATGCCAGACTCATTTTATGGTCTGTTCAAATCATAGCAATCAAGATTTCCTCCTAAGCATGTAGACTGGAACCTCATATTGGATAATTGAAAAAGATGCTACTGGCTGTGAAATTCCAAAAATAATTAAAAAAAACTAATTAATTTATTAATAATAAAAAATAAAATTAAGTAAAGTCTTAGACCACTAAGGACTTGAACACCCATATATTTATACCTAACTAGCAATAATTAATGCTGCTTAATTAATTAATTATTCTTTTTAATTTACTTAATCATTTAATTTTACAGCTCTAGTGAAAAATAAGCATCACTCCAAAGACCAAATTTATGAAACATGAAGATGCACATATAAATTTATAAGCTTAAGTTCTCCTTCAGCAATAAGGGATCATAGCAAGGTCAATATTATGTGCAGTTTTGACTTAATTTGATTTTTATAATTGGAACTCTCACCAACTCTCATTATGACCCAAAATAATTAGAGATTTTCTATCATATCAGTAAATATTTAGTCAAAAGGATGATTATGAAAGAAGATTAAATAATTTAGAGTTTTTACAGACCTTCCATGAAAGATAATATCAGAATGGTTAACATAAAATATTAGATTTTAAAATACTTCTTTTCTTGTTATTTCTTCTACTGTTAACATTTAATAAAAACTTAGCCAAAAAACCCAATCAAAAAGTTGTTACAAAGCTTAAATAAAAGTAATATTTACCATTTTATTTTATAAAACAAACAAAACACTCGAGAAGCTCAGAAAACAATTTAGGGCCTGTCTCCATTTATTAGAAGTCTAAACCAACAGCTAAAGTAACCAAAACAGCTCATTTCTGCTCTGCAAGGATTTTATATTGCAACAAAGTGACTCGAACAAAGCAACGAAACGGTCTAAAGCAAAAACAAGACATCATCCGAGACTTAAAGATTAAATTAAATCCAACCTTTATCGAGACATGAGGCCGAACTGACGTCCTCATCACGACTTGCCTGAGTTATGATGGACTGTGCGTCCATCAAACTAAAAAATAATTTAACTTTCTTCTCCCACAAAACTAATAAGCAGACGGACCAAAACAAGTATATACGGCAACACGATAGCCGATCATGACACTATGCAAGAATCACGAATCTTTTCAAAACTACAACAAAGATGGCGATAAAAGATTTATTGGACAAGCGGTGATTCGTTACATAGTATATCGAATGATCGTATTGCTAACTACAGTCTATTTCCTAACATAACTAATTTCAATATTATTTAGCAGATATATACAACTGGAAAAGCCTGTCACTTAAATCTGACTTATGCACATTTCGCTGCAGAGACCCCAGCAGTTGCCGCAATCATGATAAAATGACTATCCAAAGAATATTTAAGATTTGCAACATTTTATAATCATGAAATTGATCAGACGTCTGACACATAGTTTAGTAACGACTTGATGGTATGGGAGTAAATCTGGAGCCTCCGATCCGAGCCAGCCGATTTGAATCTAAGCCGATTTTTAAATTCTAAGTCGCGACTGATTTTACAGGAGATTCAATGCAATATATTCATAACTTTCTAAGGATGGTGTCACACTGATATAGGTTTCGGCAAATTTCATCTTTTAGGCCAGATACTCCAATCCAGTACAGCCTTTGTTGTAGAAACTTATTTTGAGCTTGTAAAAGACTGACCAAGCAGAGGAAAAAATCCACTGCCTTTTGGAAGCGAAGTTGAAAAGACATAGAGGATACTCCCAGCTGGCAAGAATATATTTATTACAATTCAGTGCCAGTTGAAGAAATGCTTTTTGTTCTAATTTAGAACTGGATAAGACCATCATTAATGCCTTACGAACTAAACTACATCTTTGTTCTCAATAACCGCATGGAACATTGTTATTTCAAATTTATCTCTACATGCATATACGTATGTAGATAATGTTCTCTGGCGCTCCACTATCCCTATAACCGTGATCCCAATTGCGGAAAACCGAAGAGACGAAAGTTGATCAAATCCGATTTATTTGTTCATAATTATTTAATTTATTTATCCATCTCCGATTAATGGGAATGATGTTTATAATTTTCAAGTCCATAGCGTTTCCAAATTCTGATCGCTTCAATGCAGAAGGCCCGTGAGTACGCTCCCTGCTACCAAAATTGTTCCAGAGAAAATGAGAACGTGAGACGTCTTCAATTTCTTGAGCAACGCTTGAATTAACGAATCTAAATGGAAATATTATGCAATATTAATAACTTATGATAATAATTATATATTAATATATAGTAATAATGACAGATAATAATGTTTATTTAAAAAAAGCAGTTAAAATAATTTTCAACCAGGACCTATGATAGGGCCTTCCCAAGGTTTGTCACAATGAAGCTGTCTTTCAGCATAGTTGGAGTCCATTTCATCTAACATAGCAGCGATATCTTTACTTTCTGGAGACTTTTCACCGTCCACGATTGACACTTCTTTGGCTATTGTTGTCCTGCAAACATCTTCGTAAATGTCGAGGTAAGTTGCAGCGATTGCGGCGTTCCCAGACAGCTTCGTGAATTATTTAGAAAAGATGATTTAAGGAACTTAAGGAACATTACAACATTTTCTTGAACTTAAAGAATACTGGTAATGTTTAGCTTGATTTAGCAATGTGACTTGTCAAATCTTAATCCTAATTTTACTTAATCGTACACAAATTATTCAAAATATAATTTTAGAAAACAGTTAAAATACCTTGACGTCATATAAGCAGTTATTTTCAATAACTTGGTGTTTATCGCCAAGGAACTGAGCACATATGCTCAAAAAATGCGACTTCTGCAAAACTCTGGAGCAGTGGCCTTGTGCCTCATTTACTGGCATGGCTTCAAATGCTCCAGGCTACAATCAAACGTAATCACGTAAACTGAAATCGGATGACTCAAGTTTGTGAATGTGTTGCCGAGCTAATAAAATTAATTTCTACAATCGGATTTACTGAAAAGCGGGGCCGTACTAATTGTACAACGGATAATTAAATTATAATTATGGTTGTTAATTCACGTACGGCTTCATCATCTCTGATGTGATCCACGTCTTTGAAGATGTCTTCCAAGGTAAGTCCTTGGGAAGAGGTTGCGAAATGATGAGCTACATCCATTGTACTCCTCTTCCGTCTCTTGTTTACGTTGCAGATGTTTTCAAATTTCACCATTTCAAAATCTTGCTGTCCTTGATTGAATTCGCATACAACCGATACGTTGTTACCGCCTTTACCAGCGCATTTGCACCGAGGGAAATTATAAACTTCGTTCACGCAAGGGGGCAAATAGCCTTTAAAGAAGCTGTTCTCTTTAGTTATCCTGAAATTATTGAATTAATTACAACTTGAGACCTGGAAACCAAAGGTTGAGTAGAATGCATTTTAAAAGCTTAAAGCCGCCACCTGTAAGCATTGAAGTTCGCAGGCTTTGTGGTAGCTGAACATATGCCTCCATATATTTCATGTTTTAAACCCGATACGTAAATGTTCAAATATGTTGCCTTCCTTGCAGCTTCGTGAAAAAAGGCGACTTTAATGGCGATTCCGGATGGAAATTTAATCTGCAGAAAACAATCTCTATTTACTAATAATTATTAATAATTTCTATAAGCTAATATAAAATTCAAGGGTTGAAACATGGTCTATAAGTTCTTTGTCATGATTGATAAATACCTTCTTCGGAATTTTAAAGACATTTGAAATGTTAGTTACTTGATCTTAGAACTTACGTGGTACTGCCCATTTATTTTTTTAATAGAAGCAGTTGGGTTGACATTGTCTCTCATCATCTGGATTATGTACGGAATCTTTCGGTAATCGCAACTATTGATTCCAATCAGATTATTCCCTTTTTAATGAATGAGTTTATTTTATTTTAATATAATTTAAGATAACATTTTTATAGCAAAAAATTATTTTCCCAATTTTGTTTCTTTCAAAGTCAGTTAAAAATCAAACATTAACTAAAATCTCGATCGAGTAAATTAATATTCAAACCTTCCCGGGCAATCATCCCACAGTTGCAAGAAATTCGACGATAGCAAAACACTTGGCGAACCTGAATCTAAATAATCGAGGAATAATTTGACTGTGATTTCGGCTAAAAACGTCATTTGCTTTTAAGACAATGATTCACGATAGACGGTTCACGTCTTAGATTCAAGTCAAAAATGAGAAAAGTCACCTGGAAAGTTCTGTCTCTGCAAGACAACAGGTTGAAGTCTCCAACCTGGTAATTACTAAAAGCCACGCCGCTGAAACATTTTAATTTTGTAAGCGATTATGTACTGTTTATAATTAATAATTCAATTATTTACTGGAACGACAAGAAATGCGGATCTCCTGTTGAATGGCATGTGGGTTGCTTTGAAGTCTCCCTGACGATCATCTTTTTCCGGTTGAAAATTCGAATTGAAAAAGAATCAATCATTAACGTTCGTGCAGGTTTAAATATTCATTCAATACATTTATTTATGTGCATGCATATCTAATGTATTTTTTATATAAATATTTTTTCGTGTCTTTAAGGCATGGCTTAGATTGGGAAAAATTTAACGACTATTACCACGTTACAAAATGTTTCATGTTACTCTTAGAATAGTCTGATAATTGCATGAATTATAAACGTGAGTTATAAATATGAATAAATTGCAAACCACAATTGGGGGAATAATACATCCCTGGAAAATTGTGCCACTGAAGATGTGAAAATAAGGCTTAAAGGCTAGCATATCTCTTGAATGTTCAATTCCCAGAGTAATTTTGGCTTTAATTCTGATCGAATTGGAGGACTTAGATACCAAGATACCGAACGGATTATCAAAATGGACTTGGCATTCGTTTTGATTCACACCAATTTTAATAGCTTCAGTAACAAACAAGTATTTCTGGACGAGGCACCTGTCTGACTTGACGCAGTGACCAAAAGTTATTGGAAACGTGGATCTAAAATAAATCTCTTTGGTGACTCCCTGATTCAAAACAATTTCTTTCATGACGACCCCACTCGAATCCTAAATTGAAAATGAGAGGAAAATTAATAATTCCTCAGCGACGTTCAACTTGCCACATGTGTATGCGATTAGCAATTTGGTCACTTGTTGGAAGAAATCGCGAATTGAAAATTGAATTATGGGAAAAGGGATGAGATAAACAATTTGTGGCATAAAAAATATAATTATTGTAAATTATAAAATTAAAAAAATATGTATAATAATAAATAATTATAGCAATAACTTATGGAACGTACGATGGCCTCAATTCCAAAGAAAAATCCGGAACTCTTTACGGCTACGGTTTTTGTCGTAACTGATCCATCGTGGTATTTGTAAAACAACCGAGCTTCACTAGTGAGCTGCAGTAATTGGGTTATTGATATTTCAAGAGTCGACAATCAAACATATTTTATCATTCTAATGAGATTCTATTACGTTAACCACGTCCAATAGCATTCCTTGTTCAATAGCATCAAATCCGATATTTCACTGATCACGACTTAAGAAGTTAAGCCTTACATCTGGGATTTCATTAGCAAATTGATATACATATGAATGATTACTTGATGTATTTTTTATATAATGATACTATGTTTTCAATTGAAATATATATTAATCGATTATTATATTATAAACATATATTACCAATACCAGCTATATTTTTGATCATCTGCTCAGAATGTTAAGAAAATATTTTTATTAACCGTTTTTCCAATCTGTCCATAAAGATACGTTTCTTCCAGAGTTACCTTACTGACTGGGTAATCACTCACAATCTTGGCTACTTCCAGGTCATTCATCTTGAACGACACCTCAACTTTGAGTTTAGCACCGGGGACAGAACCAACTGTATTTGAATTCAATTGGCAGTCAACCGAGAACATGGTAGCATTGAACGTTCCATAAAATTTGTAAGCAGAGATGTAGGGATGGCTCAGGATTGGCTTTTCCAACTGGGGAATATCTATGTTTGAGTAATTTAAGAAAATTTAAAAATAAGATAATTAAACTGTCCAACTTATTCATTATTAAAATCATCATAAGGCATGTAATAGAACTGATTGGGTTAATGAATTGTTAATAAATATATAAAACAAATTAAGCAGTTTTGATTGGAATTCACATTCTTACTTAAGCACGTTCCAGTATTTCTGTGATACACCTGGTCCCGAGGGCAGGGGAAAGTTTCCCCAACACAATATGACATGGGACACTTTTGGGGTACTGCAAGCTGATATACAAATCCTGCTCGACACTTTTTAACTTTAATAGTTCCACTCCAACCACAGCAACTTGAATTGTCGATCTTTGCGCAAACTCTTCCCGAGACAATTTCGGTTCCTGACGAAAGGCGTCGGTATTTATAAGTTTTTTTTTGCAGATGTTATTTCACGCTTCCGTTACCTGTGGGAAAATTTCCTTGGTACCAAATTCCCGCAAAGGTGCTGCACCTGTTGAATTCCACGCAACTCCCTGTGATCTTTCCACCGAGGTTGTACCATTTGCCTGATTTACATTCAGTTTTTTTTTTACATTTTTAAAGTTTACATTTGAATTTGCAAAAATAATTAAACATTAAAGAAATTAAGCCTCGAATTTATTCTTGTTTCTACGTTATTTATAAGTTAACGATTTTTTGGCAGGTGTCACAAATTTCACGTTTGCGGCGCTACATAAATTCATTTTTCATTATCGTTGCGTAGAAAATTCGAGCATTATAAAATAATTAAAATGTGAACTATTAATTTGCAACCTTCTTGAAGTTGTGAATCACAAAGTTCCAGAGAGTTGGGCGTGTTTATAAACTCGGGTGATCGTTTAGGATTTGAAATTTTTTCAGCAGAATCACATTCATCTGGAACGGTTTTGTATATTATTAATTAGTAAATATACTGATTAAACATAGCTTACTATTCAGATTTTTATTGGATTCAATTCAGAAAATAAAACTATTAATAACTTATGATAATAATTATATATTAATATATAGTAATAATGACTGATAATAATGCTTATTTAAAAAAAGCAGTTAAAATAATTTTCAATCAGGACCTTTGATAGGGCCTTCCCAAGGTTTGTCACAATGAAGCTGTCTTTGATCATAGTGGGAGTCAATTTGAACTAAAATAGCAGCGATATCTTTACTTTCTGGAGACTTTTCACCGTTCATGATTGACACTTCTTTGGCCATTGTTGTCCTGCAAACATCTTCGTAAACGTCGAGGTAAGTTTCAGCGATTTCGGCGCTCCCAGACAGCTTCGTGAATTATTTAGAAAAGATGATTTAAGGAACTTAATGAATACTGGTAATGTTTAGCTTGATTTAGCAATGTGACATGTCAAATCTTAATCCTAATTTTACTTAATCGTACAAAAATTATTCAAAATATAATTTTAGAAAACAGTTAAAATACCTTGACGTCATATAAGCAGTTATTTTCAATAACTTGGTGTTTATCGCCAAGGAACTGAGCACATTTGCTCAAAAAATGCGACTTATGCAAAACTCTGGAGCAGTGGCCTTGTGCCTCATTTAATGGCATGGCTTCAAATTCTCCAGGCTACAATCAAACGTAATCACGTAAACTGAAATCGGATGACTCAAGTTTGTGAATGTGTTGCCGAGCTAATAAAATTAATTTCTACAATCGGATTTACTGAAAAACGGGGCTGTACTAATTGTACAACGGATAATTAAATTATAATTATGGTTGTTAATTCACGTACGGCTTCATCATCTCTGCTGTGATCCACGTCTTCGAAGATGTCTTCCAAGGTAAGTCCTTGGGAAGAGGTTGCGACATGATGAGCTTCATCAATTGTACTTCCCTTGTTTACGTTGCAGATGTTTTCAAATTTCACCATTTCAAAATCTTGCTGTCCTTGATTGAATTCGCACACAACCGATACGTTGTTACCGCCTTTACCAGCGCATTTGCACCGAGGAAAATTATAAACTTCGTTCACGCAAGAGGGCAAATAGCCTTTAAAGAAGCTGTTCGCTTTAGTTATCCTGAAATTATTGAATTAATTACAACTTGAGACCTGGAAACCAAAGGTTGAGTAGAATGCTTTTTAAAAGCTTAAAGCCTCCACCTGTAAGCATTGAAGTTCGCAGGCTTTGTGGTAGCTGAACATATGCCTCCATATATTTCATGTTTTAAACCCGAGACGTAAATGTTCAGATATGTTGCCTTCCTTGCAGCTTCGTGAAAAAAGGCGACTTTAATGGCGATTCCGGATGGAAATTTAATCTGCAGAAAACAATCTCTATTTACTAATAATTATTAATAATTTCTATAAGCTAATATAAAATTCAAGGGTTGAAACATGGTCTGTAAGTTCTTTGTCATGAATGATAAATACCTTCTTTGGAATTATAAAGACATTTGAAATGTTAGTTACTTGATCCTAGAACTTACGTGATACTGCCCATTTATTTTTTTAATAGAAGCAGTTGGGTTGACGTTGTCTCTCATCATCTGGATTATGTACGGAATCTTTCGGTAATCGCAACTATTGATTCCAATCAGATTATTCCCTTTTTAATGAATGAGTTTATTTTATTTTAATAAAATTTAAGATAACATTTTTATAGCAAAAAATTATTTTCCCACTTTTGTTTCTTTCAAGGTCAGTTAAAAATCAAACATTAACTAAAATCTCGATCGAGTAAATTAATATTCAAACCTTCCCGGGCAATCATCCCACAGTTGCAAGAAATTCGACGATAGCAAAACACTTGGCGAACCTGAATCTAAATAATCAAGGAATAATTTGACTGTGATTTCGGCTAAAAACGTCATTTGCTTTTAAGACAACGATTCACGATAGACGGTTCACGTCTTAGATTCAAGTCAAAAATGAGAAATGTCACCTGGAAAGTTCTGTCTCTGCAAGACAACAGGTTGAAGTCTCCAGCCAGGTAATTACTAAAAGCCACGCCGCTGAAACATTTTAATTTTGTAAGCGATTATGTACTGTTTATAATTAATAATTCAATTATTTACTGGAACGACAAGAAATGCGGATCTCCTGTTGAATGGCATGTGGGTTGCTTTGAAGTCTCCCTGACGATCATCTTTTTCCGGTTGAAAATTCGAATTGAAAAAGAATCAATCATTAACGTTCGTGCAGGTTTAAATATTCATTCATTACATTTATTTATGTGCATGCATATCTAATGTATTTTTTATATAAATATTTTTTCGTGTCTTTAATTCATGGCTTAGATTGGGAAAAATTTAACGACTATTACCACGTTACAAAATGTTACATGTTACTCTTAGAATAGTCTGATAATTGCATGAATTATAAACGTGAGTTATAAATATGAATAAATTGCAAACCACAATTGGGGGAATAATACATCCCTGGAAAATTGTGCCACTGAAGATGTGAAAATAAGGCTTAAAGGCTAGCATATCTCTTGAATGTTCAATTCCCAGAGTAATTTTGGCTTTAATTCTGATCGAATTGGAGGACTTAGATACCAAGATACCGAACGGATTATCAAAATGGACTTGGCATTCGTTTTGGTTCACACCAATTTTAATAGCTTCAGTAACAAACAAGTATTTCTGGACGAGGCACCTGTCTGACTTGACGCAGTGACCAAAAGTTATTGGAAACGTGGATCTAAAATAAATCTCTTTGGTGACTCCCTGATTCAAAACAATTTCTTTCATGACGACTCCACTCGAATCCTAAATTGAAAATGAGACGAAAATTAATAATTCCTCAGCGACGTTCAACCTGCCACATGTGTATGCGATTAGCAATTTGGTCACTTGTTGGAAGAAATCGCGAATTGAAAATTGAATTATGTGAAAAGGGATGAGATAAACAATTTGTGGCTTAAAAATATAATTATTGTAAATTATAAAATTAAAAAATATGTATAATAATAAATAATTATAGCAATAACTTATGGAACGTACGATGGCCTCAATTCCAAAGAAAAATCCGGAACTCTTTACGGCTACGGTTTTTGTCGTAACTGATCCGTCGTGAAATTCGTAAAACAACTGAGCTTCACTAGTGAGCTGCAGTAATTGGGTTATTGATATTTCAAGAGTCGACAATCAAACATATTTTATCCTTCTAATGAGATTCTATTACGTTAACCACGTCCAATAGCATTCCTTGTTCAATAGCATCAAATCCTATATTTCACTGATCACGACTTAAGAAGTTAAGCCTTTCATCTGGGATTTCATTAGCAAATTGATATACATATGAATGATTACTTGATGTATTTTTTTATATAATTATACTATCTATACTTTATATAATTATATTATCTATGTTTTCAATTGAAATTTATATTAATCGATTATTATATTAATCGTTTATTATATTATAAACATATATTACCAATACCAGCTATATTTTTGATCATCTGCTCAGAATGTTAAGAAAATATTTTTATTAACCGTTTTTCCAATCTGTCCATAAAGATACGTTTCTTCCAGAGTTACCTTACTGACTGGGTAATCACTCACAATCTTGGCTACTTCCAGGTCATTCATCTTGAACGACACCTCAACTTTGAGTTTAGCACCGGGGACAGAACCAACTGTATTTGAATTCAATTGGCAGTCAACCGAGAACATGGTAGCATTGAACGTTCCATAAAATTTGTAAGCAGAGATGTAGGGATGGCTCAGGATTGGCTTTTCCAACTGGGGAATATCTATGTTTGAGTAATTTAAGAAAATTTAAAAATAAGATAATTAAACTGTCCAACTTATTCATTATTAACATCATCATAAGGCATGTAATAGAACTGATTGGGTTAATGAATTGTTAATAAATATATAAAACAAATTAAGCAGTTTTGATTGGAATTCACATTCTTACTTAAGCACGTTCCAGTATTTCTGTGATACACCTGGTCCCGAGGGCAGGGGAAAGTTTCCCCAACACAATATGACATGGGACACTTTTGGGGTACTGCAAGCTGATATACAAATCCTGCTCGACACTTTTTAACTTTAATAGTTCCACTCCAACCACAGCAACTTGAATTGTCGATCTTTGCGCAAACTCTTCCCGAGACAATTTCGGTTCCTGACGAAAGGCGTCGGTATTTATAAGTTTTTTTTTGCAGATGTTATTTCACGCTTCCGTTACCTGTGGGAAAATTTCCTTGGTACCAAATTCCCGCAAAGGTGCTGCACCTGTTGAATTCCACGCAACTCCCTGTGATCTTTCCACCGAGGTTGTACCATTTGCCTGATTTACATTCAGTTTTTTTTTACATTTTTAAAGTTTACATTTGAATTTGCAAAAATAATTAAACATTAAAGAAATTAAGCCTCGAATTTATTCTTGTTTCTACGTTATTTATAAGTTAACGATTTTTTGGCAGGTGTCACAAATTTCACGTTTGCGGCGCTACATAAATTCATTTTTCATTATCGTTGCGTAGAAAATTCGAGCATTATAAAATAATTAAAATGTGAACTATTAATTTGCAACCTTCTTGAAGTTGTGAATCACAAAGTTCCAGAGAGTTGGGCGTGTTTATAAACTCGGGTGATCGTTTAGGATTTGAAATTTTTTCAGCAGAATCACATTCATCTGGAACGGTTTTGTATATTATTAATTAGTAAATATACTGATTAAACATAGCTTAGTATTCAGATTTTTATTGGATTCAATTCAGAAAATAAACTTATTAATAACTTATGATAATAATTATATATTAATATATAGTAATAATGACTGATAATAATGTTTATTTAAAAAAGAAGTTAAAATAATTTTCAATCAGGACCTTCCCAAGGTTTGTCACAATGAAGCTGTCTTTGATCATAGTGGGAGTCAATTTCAACTAAAATAGCAGCGATATCTTTACTTTCTGGAGACTTTTCACCGTCCACGATTGACACTTCTTTGGCCATTGTTGTCCTGCAAACATCTTCGTAAACGTCGAGGTAAGTTTCAGCGATTTCGGCGCTCCCAGACAGCTTCATGAATTATTTAGAAAAGATGATTTAAGGAACTTAAGGAACATTACAACATTTTCTTGAACTTAATGAATACTGGTAATGTTTAGCTTGATTTAGCAATGTGACTTGTCAAATCTTTATCCTAATTTTACTTAATCAAACTTACAAAATTATTCAAAATATAATTTTAGAAAACAGTTAAAATACCTTGACGTCATATAAGCAGTTATTTTCAATAACTTGGTGTTTATTGCCAAGGAACTGAGCACATTTGCTCAAAAAATGCGACTTATGCAAAACTCTGGAGCAGTGGCCTTGTGCCTCATTTACTGGCATGGCTTCAAATTCTCCAGGCTACAATCAAACGTAATCACGTAAACTGAAATCGGATGACTCAAGTTTGTGAATGTGTTGCCGAGATAATAAAATTAATTTCTACAATCGGATTTACTGAAAAACGGGGCCGTACTAATTGTACAACGGATAATTAAATTATAATTATGGTTGTTAATTCACGTACGGCTTCATCATCTCTGCTGTGATCCACGTCTTTGAAGATGTCTTGCAAGGTAAGTCCTTGGGAAGATGTTGCGACATGACGAGCTTCAATGTTTACGTTGCAGATGTTTTCAAATTTCACCATTTCAAAATCTTGCTGTCCTTGATTGAATTCGCATACAACCGATACGTTGTTACCGCCATTACCAGTGCATTTACACCGAGGGAAATTATTAACTTCGTTCACGCAAGGGGGCAAATAGCCTTTAAAGAAGCTGTTCGCTTCAGTTATCCTGAAATTAATTACAACTTGAGACCTGGAAACCAAAGGTTGAGTAGAATGCTTTTTAAAAGCTTAAAGCCGCCACCTATAAGTATTGAAGTTCGCAGGCTTTGTGGTAGCTGAACATATGCCTCCATATATTTCATGTTTTAAACCCGAGACGTAAATGTTCAAATATGTTGCCTTCCTTGCAGCTTCGTGAAAAAAAGCGACTTTAATGGCGATACCGGATGGAAATTTAATCTGCAGAAAACAATCTCTATTTACTAATAATTATTAATAATTTCTATAAGCTAATATAAAATTCAAGGGTTGAAACATGGTCTGTAAGTTCTTTGTCATGATTGATAAATACCTTCTTCGGAATTTTAAAGACATTTGAAATGTTAGTTACTTGATCCTAGAACTTACGTGGTACTGCCCATTTATTTTTTTAATAGAAGCAGTTGGGTTGACTTTGTCTCTCATTATCTGGATTATGTACGGAATCTTTCGGTAATCGCAACTATTGATTCCAATCAGATTATTCCCTTTTTAATGAATGAGTTTATTTTATTTTAATATAATTTAAGATAACATTTTTATAACAAAAAATTATTTTCCCAATTTTGTTTCTTTCAAAGTCAGTTAAAAATCAAACATTAACTAAAATCTCGATCGAGTAAATTAATATTCAAACCTTCCCGGGCAATCATCCCACAGTTGCAAGAAATTCGACGATAGCAAAACACTTGGCGAACCTGAATCTAAATAATCGAGGAATAATTTGACTGTGATTTCGGCTAAAAACGTCATTTGCTTTTAAGACAATGATTCACGATAGACGGTTCACGTCTTAGATTCAAGTCAAAAAAGAGAAAAGTCACCTGGAAAGTTCTGTCTCTGCAAGACAACAGGTTGAAGTCTCCAGCCAGGTAATTACTAAAAGCCACGCCGCTGAAACATTTTAATTTTGTAAGCGATTATGTACTGTTTATAATTAATAATTCAATTATTTACTGGAACGACAAGAAATGCGGATCTCCTGTTGAATGGCATGTGGGTTGCTTTGAAGTCTCCCTGACGATCATCTTTTTCCGGTTGAAAATTCGAATTGAAAAAGAATCAATCATTAACGTTCGTGCAGGTTTAAATATTCATTCATTACATTTATTTATGTGCATGCATATCTAATGTATTTTTTATATAAATATTTTTTCGTGTCTTTAATTCATGGCTTAGATTGGGAAAAATTTAACGACTATTACCACGTTACAAAATGTTACATGTTACTCTTAGAATAGTCTGATAATTGCATGAATTATAAACGTGAGTTATAAATATGAATAAATTGCAAACCACAATTGGGGGAATAATACATCCCTGGAAAATTGTGCCACTGAAGATGTGAAAATAAGGCTTAAAGGCTAGCATATCTCTTGAATGTTCAATTCCCAGAGTAATTTTGGCTTTAATTCTGATCGAATTGGAGGACTTAGATACCAAGATACCGAACGGATTATCAAAATGGACTTGGCATTCGTTTTGATTCACACCAATTTTAATAGCTTCAGTAACAAACAAGTATTTCTGGACGAGGCAACTGTCTGACTTGACGCAGTGACCAAAAGTTATTGGAAACGTGGATCTAAAATAAATCTCTTTGGTGACTCCCTGATTCAAAACAATTTCTTTCATGACGACCCCACTCGAATCCTAAATTGAAAATGATAGGAAAATTAATAATTCCTCAGCGACGTTCAACCTGCCACATGTGTATGCGATTAGCAATTTGGTCACTTGTTGGAAGAAATCGCGAATTGAAAATTGAATTATGGGAAAAGGGATGAGATAAACAATTTGTGGCATAAAAAATATAATTATTGTAAATTATAAAATTAAAAAATATGTATAATAATAAATAATTATAGCAATAACTTATGGAACGTACGATGGCCTCAATTCCAAAGAAAAATCCGGAACTCTTTACGGCTACGGTTTTTGTCGTAACTGATCCGTCGAGAAATTCGTAAAATAACTGAGCTTCACTAGTGAGCTGCAGTAATTGGGTTATTGATATTTCAAGAGTCGACAATCAAACATATTTTATCCTTCTAATGAGATTCTATTACGTTAACCACCTCCAATAGCATTCCTTGTTCAATAGCATCAAATCCGATATTTCACTGATCACGACTTAAGAAGTTAAGCCTTACATCTGGGATTTCATTAGCAAATTGATATACATATGAATGATTACTTGATGTATTTTTTTATATAATGATACTATGTTTTCAATTGAAATTTATATTAATCGATTATTATATTATAAACATATATTACCAATACCAGCTATATTTTTGATCATCTGCTCAGAATGTTAAGAAAATATTTTTATTAACCGTTTTTCCAATCTGTCCATAAAGATACGTTTCTTCCAGAGTTACCTTACTGACTGGGTAATCACTCACAATCTTGGCTACTTCCAGGTCATTCATCTTGAACGACACCTCAACTTTGAGTTTAGCACCGGGGACAAAACCAGCTGTATTTGAATTCAATTGGCAGTCAATCGAGAACATGGTAGCATTGAACGTTCCATAAAATTTGTAAGCAGAGATGTAGGGCCGGCTCAGGATTGGCTTTTCCAACTGGAGAATATCTATGTTTGAGTAATTTAAGAAAATTTAAAAATAAGATAATTAAACTGTCTAACTTATTCATTATTAACATCATCATTAGGCATGTAATAGAACTGATTGGGTTAATGAATTGTTAATAAATATTTAAAAGAAATTAAACAGTTTTGATTGGAATTCACATTCTTACTTAAGCACGTTCCAGTATTTCTGTGATACACCTGGTCCCGAGGGCAGGGGGAAGTTTCCCCAACACAATATGACATGGGACACTTTTGGGGTACTGCAAGCTGATATACAAATCCTGCTCGACACTTTTTAACTTTAATAGTTCCACTCCAACCACAGCAACTTGAATTGCTGATCCTTGCGCAAACTCTTCCCGAGACAATTTCGGTTCCTGACGAAAGGCGTCGGTATTTATAAGTTTTTTTTTGCAGATGTTATTTCACGCTTCCGTTACCTGTGGGAAAATTTCCTTGGTACCAAATTCCCGCAAAGGTGCTGCACCTGTTGAATTCCACGCAACTCCCTGTGATCTTTCCACCGAGGTTGTACCATTTGCCTGATTTACATTCAGTTTTTTTTTTACATTTTTAAAGTTTACATTTGAATTTGCAAAAATAATTAAATATTAAAGAAATTAAGCCTCGAATTTATTCTTGTTTCTGCGTTATTTATAAGTTAACGATTTTTTGGCAGGTGTCACAAATTTCACGTTTGCGGCGCTACATAAATTCATTTTTCATTATCGTTGCGTAGAAAATTCGAGCATTATAAAATAATTAAAATGTGAACTATTAATTTGCAACCTTGTTGAAGTTGTGAATCACAAAGTTCCAGAGAGTTGGGCGTGTTTATAAACTCGGGTGATCGTTTAGGATTTGAAATATTTTCAGCAGAATCACATTCATCTGGAACGGTTTTGTATATTATTAATTAGTAAATATACTGTTTAAAAATTGCTTTGTATTCAGATTTTTATTGGATTCAATTTTGAAAATAAACCTAGAAATTTTAGAAATACATCTCAAAATGACCCGGATTATAGAAGAATTTCACATTATGCCAATCAATGGAAGGTTTATCACATAAGCATTAATCCTCACTCTCCATGTAAAAAAAATTATACATTAGATTCAGGTTAATTAATTAAGACTTATTTATTAAATAAAACAATTGCAGCGTAATTCCTTTTGATCTCGGTCTAATGAACCGCAAAAATCTAATCACATTCTTCAAAACGGTCTCGAATCAATCTATTTTTTATATATTATTACAAAGATAAAGAAATATCAGCCCCATTATAATATTATAATGACCAGCCCCATCAGAAAGAGTTTCTAGTACAAAAAATAAAAGTCTGAACAATGTTTACCTTTTGTGGCAAAGGAGAAACTATTCGCCAGCAAGAAAAGTAACCAGAGCTTTGAATAACCCATTCTCAGGGATACCGAGAATAGGATGCCTTGTTCACCAAATCTCGACTTCCTTTTAAGCTTTCCACTCTAATTGGTTTCTCTGCAAATCGAAAGTTTAATGACCTTTCGTTGATGGTTTTTAAATACCATAATATTTAATAAATACCAAACAGGTCTAAGTTCATTTCCAAGTGAAGTCAATAAATGAATAAATAAATATCACTCGTTGATGTTTCGACCAATCTAAATCACTTCAAATAATTTTTTTTAACTTGCATTTGACGGTAATGATTATATTAAATAATAAATAAAGTCAGCAAGATAAAGAGAAGTTAACTCGATCACTCGATGATCGTCGTATTGAAAGTAATTTACGAATCTCATTTACAAGAAATTGTATGATATTAATATAATTAGTCAAAATTATTATATACGATCAAAACCACGGAACGCTGACAAGGATTGACAAAATCGATTCCAGTGTCAAAGCAGAAGAAAATTGAATATTTGCAATCATTGGTGACGTGTTTCTTGTTTATTTTATTATTTTTATTTCGTACAAACAATTAAACAACAGATGGCTCATTGAAATCGTGAGTGAAATTGCTTTTAGTGATTCTAAGTTTATTATTATATTCCCACTGAATGCAAACGTAAATATTCACTAAACATAAAATAGTTTAAAGTGATTATATTGAATATATTAAGAATTATATATTAATTATATTAAGAATTATACATTAAATATAATAAGAATTATATGTTAGTTATATTAAGAAATAAAAGAATTTTCTGGATGTAATTAAAACATTTTTTATTAAATTTATGAATTTAATTTTCTGTACCGAATTAAAATTTGTCGTTGGATGGTCACAGCTACCCTCCACTCATACCTATGACTGAGGACCGAAGGTCAGCCATTCTGGCAAATCATTTTCTGGCCGTGAGAAATATCCATGAAATTGTCCCTATTCTGTTACTTTATTCATGTTATCAAGTATTACATTTTTTTACGAGATTATGAATAATTGCTAATAAAAAGATATCGTTGAATTTTCAAAATTCTTCTTAATTAGAGATCTTAATAGTTTATTAATAAAGATATTTTTAAATAAACATATTTATAAATAATTATATTTTGTAAATACCTAGAAAATGAGTTAACCTTTGGAAGATTTCTTAATAAAATTGTTCAATAATCAATGTTCGCAATAATCCTGAATATAAGGATGCAATAATAATAGTAATATTATGTATAATATTAAGTATTTAAATATTAATAATAATAATAATCAAATGTTGTAAATATGTTTAATTTATGATGAATGTTATATAATTATTAGAGAAATCTGACATAATTTTATCTTTTTCATAATTTATAATAGTTCGTTCTGTCAACGGTTTTGTTGACTTCATCGTGCTGGGCACTCGACATTGATGAGATTTGGGATGCCTGTTTAAGTTCCATGAAAGATGTTCCAAATTATGAAATGTGCATGAAATACTTCCCTCTGCATTTTGCTGACTTTTATGACGATTGCGTCATTCATGTGATGGTAAAATGCTATTTATTTATTTATTTATCTTATTAAAAAAAACATTATAATCCGAATTTAAATCGCTCTTTGAATTTAATTTCATTAAAGAGGTTGATTCATATACGCCAACAAATTTCATGTTATCCCTTTATGAAGCGCTAAATAAATTACATTGTTAATTTAACATGCAAAACTTCGATTTTCAAGAATACAGATAAAATCTCAGACACGAATATATTCAGAGAAAAATTCATAGAGATTTGTGACATTACGAATATGACGGAAGGATGGGATATCATACGTATGGCCTTGGTCTGTTGCTTCGATTGTCGTAAACTCATATTTTTAAATGCATCGTTTTAAATGACTTAAAACTTATTCCATGTTAGTACATATTAGACGACATGATTAACTTTTGAAGTTCTTATTTCTAGGGTTCAATAAGCAAGTCGTCTCCATCAAGCTTTGAAGTTTGTAAACTGTTTGTTGCCACGAGCATTTCCATTTGTACTGTTGGACTCACATTTGCAATACCATTGTTCATTAATGATTCATTAAATGAAATATAAATACTCTTAAATATAAATACTATTAAATACATCGACCTCTCAGTCTTCAGCTGGTGAGATTTCGCCAAATCTTGATTCATCCATTGCTTTATTTATCAATTTAACTGAATCTTTAAAATAGAATTAAAAGCTCGAAATAATAAAGAATGAAAAATCCAAATTAATAATTGTGTAATGTATACCTACAAGTACTTCTAATGGAAAAATGATTGAGGGTCGTTTCAATCATGATTTGAAATCTCTCTAAAACTTTAATTAAATGGATTAAACTTTTGTCAATTTTTTTAAAATTATATATCTTTATTCTCTTATTTATATTTATCTGATTCGTTTTATAAATGAAAATATTTAAGCTAGAAATTATATACAACTGGTTTTCAGAAATGTAAAATGCATTCAGATAAAAATTGATTGTATGATTTATTACAAAAAACAATTCAGAAGCTTATTGGGGTACTGGCACCATTTGTGCCACAAGGGGTAGAATGGCTTCTGTTTTTAACTTCCAATTCTTGATGTCTTTAGAGACTGCACACCAATATTCTCCTTCTCTGGGCTCAGCCTTCACGCAGTTTTTCATTATTTCATCTGTATGGCTGGCTTTTCCATGAATAGTTTCAAATTTATAGTAAAATGCCCAAGCATCGCCAAAATTTGCATCAATCTCGACAGCTCTTTTGAGCCATTTTCTCGCCTTATCGAGCTTCCTCTCTGACCAGACGTATTTGGCTGCAGCGAGAATTACATGTACATCGTTGTTACCGCAAGCTTCTAAAGCACTTGCGCTTTTAGTTTTTCTTTCTAGTCGGGTTCCCAAGAAGATAGATTCCGCCCACAAAATTCCTGATTTGGGGCATTCCTGGAGAGCCATGGCCATCAATCTCAAAGCGGCGTCTTTAAATTTTCCCCTGCTTTCGAGTCTCACTGCCTCCAGCCACAGTTGAGGTTCTTTAGAGATTTTCTTTCTTGCATTTTCTAGAACTGCTCTTGCCCTTATCAACAATCCAGTTTTTTCTTCTTTTCGTGCAAGAAGCAACCAAAGTGGAACAGAATCTGGACACTTCTTGAGTCCTTGCTGATACGCTTTCTTTGTCATCTCCAGGTTTCCAGCTTGATCCTCCAATTGACCTTTCATCATCCATAATTTCGCAAAAGTTGGATACCGTTCTAAGGAATCCTCTAGTAAGGACTTTGCTTTCTCGATTTCTCCCAGGTACCATTCCAATTTGACGGATTTCATAAATACTCTCTCACTCGGTGTCGCCTGTCGAGCTCTTTGAAGAAGTACTCTAGAAGTCTCATATTCGTCATTTTCCCATGCTAGTTTTACCGCGGCTAACCAAATCGATTCACTTTTCGGATTAGCATCGAAAGAAAGCGAGAGAATGTTCCTGGCACTCTTCATATCGCCAGATTTCCACTTAAATTTGGCAGCCATCAACCATAATGTTTCGGATTTCGGACAATGTAAAACTGCCGTTTGATAGAGTTTATCCTCATATTCACTCGTTCCATACATTTTCTCGAATTCAATTGCCTCAATCCATATCTCTTCGTCTCGCTGGAAAAGTTTGATGACATGATTGTACATTTCCCTAGCACACTCGATCGATTCTCTTCCTGCAAAATCTTTGGCATCGCTAATCCAAGTCTCCCTCTTGTCTACTTCGTCCACGCCAATAACAGCAACGTTTCTGATGATGGCTTTGCATGTCTCGATGCATTTGTCCCTCTCTGCACGTTCAGCTTCCTCGAACCATTGCTCTCTTTTTATTTCGATACCGTTTGCTCCCAGTGACTTGAGAGCTTTTTGGATTATCAATTCAACTTTCTCGATGTTTCCTTGCCTTTCTTCTAACTCTGCAGCAGCGATCCAAATCTGCTTCTCCGTTGGAATCTTGTTTCTCGCTCTGTTTAAGACATCTTTCGCCCTGTCATACGTTTCAAGTCTGCAGAGGGCTATCCAAAACTCAGTATTGTATGGACAGCATTCGACTGCTCTGTTCAACATAATTTTGGCATTGTCCTCCTCTTCTAAATCTATTGCCGCTTTCCATAGTTCAACAGAGACAGAAACATTTTCTAAAGCTTTCCTGTAAACGGCTCTTTTATCAGTAACTTTGGCCTCCATGTCAGCATATTTCTTCCAAAGTCGAACTGATTCTGGTAAATTTCTAAGACCTTCAAGGACCGCCGCTTTCCTCTGATCACCCTGCAAAAGTCTTGCAGCTGCAATCCATAAATCTTCACTCTTGGGACATTTTTCGCATCCGGCCATTATGATATTTCTTGCGGCCTGTAATTTACCTGCTACTTCCTCCAGATTAGCTGAAGATAACCAGGCATCGGCTCTCATGGGGTTAGTTTGTAGAATGCTTTTAAATAACAGCCTGCCTTTATTAATGTCGTCAATGTTCGATGCATTCGTGGATGCAAGTGAGGTGAGGTAGCCGTTTGGATCGACAACAGTTTGTCCTGAAAGAGAATCGCCTATTTGCGAAAGTTTGCTGTTCAGGAGTTTATTTCGGGCTTCTCTTAAATCGCCTAATTCAATTCCTTGTGTAAAGGTCCCGGGAACTGACGATTTCATTCCCCCAAACAACTGTTCTCTTAAGCCGAGTGTCGTGGATGTAGATGTCATGTCTAAGTTCATGCTCAGAATAGAATCAGGAACGGGAGTGTATTTTTCGGCTCTTGGATTTCTCGCTTTTTTATTTCTAGCGTCGCCGACTTCCGGCAAGTTATTCCATTCCTCTACACTGACAGTCGAAAGCTCCTTTTTGGCGCCCATGAATATCTGCTGTATTTTTGGTCGTTCCTCTCTGTACTTCTCCAGTTCTACTTTCAATCTTTTTTCTCTCCTATCCCTTCTTCTCTCGTCCAATCTTTCGTCAATGCTGAAGTAGATCTCATCGGCTTCCTCGTCATCTTTATCATAGGGATCCTTGGCACAAATATTTCCCCCGTATCCTTCAAAATCATCATAGTTTACTTCGTTAAGATTATCGTCATTATCTTCTTCATCGTCTGCCTTTCTTTTCTTGACCTGATTATTATTCCTCTCTTCTGGAGCGTCTCCCATTTCTCGGGCAGGCCCAATATCCGAACGAGTCGTGAAGCCAGTGGCCCCTCTTCCTAGACCAGGTACGTACCCGAGTGGCGCAGAAACGCCAATGAACCTTTCCTTCCTCCGGGAAAGTTCGAATTTATCGGTCTGCATTTTATAAAAATTTTATACAACTTTTAATGAGATTGCTAAGTTCAGTGAAGAGAAGGCGATATTTCTGGCTTCGTTGTTGTAACCTGTCGACTTTGTTGAAGCTTTCTCTTGGAATAAAAAAGAGTCTGTATATAATGCGAGCGAGAATAATTTAAATTTAATTTTAATTAATTTATTAAAATTTTATTATTTCTACACGATATCAGTAAATTATTTAATATTCGCTGCCCAATTTCAATAATATTAAATTAATTAATTAATTATATAATTAAAACTGCACTTATTAAACAACATGAGTGATATTAAGTGACTAGAAGGAGCGCTATATAAAGTCATCAATTTAATTAGTTATTTATAATTTTCGTGAAATCGTTGCTATCCCAATATCAACCAACGTGGAATGCGCTGGCCAAAGGTCAAAGGAAAGCGCTGAAGATGAAAATGCCACTTCCAAGACCAACGTTTGGCGCTCAATTTTTTAAATTCCTTGATCAGATTTGATGTTTCCATAAATAGAGACACGTTATAACGTTATAATTATATTATTTTCATCTAAAGTAAACCTCATTTCATCGTATCTCCTTTCATTTATTTGTTAATAATAAACTTTTTTTTAATTCAATTTGCTAAATATTAAGTTAATTTGATGTGGAAACAATGTCGTGATTACAGTGTCTAAAATATGTTTATTGTTAGAACTTTCAAGTATAACAATACATCTTATTTCTTTATTTTTTCGGTATTGTTTGATTTTTCAAAATTGGTCAAAATGTCTTTTAGCCCTCATAAAGCTGCCGGATTACGCCAGAAACAAAACTGATACAAATTTGATCTTAGTATTTTGAGAAAGTTTTGAG
Organism: Hirudinaria manillensis; assembly: GCA_034509925.1. Classification (NCBI taxonomy): domain Eukaryota; kingdom Metazoa; phylum Annelida; class Clitellata; order Hirudinida; family Hirudinidae; genus Hirudinaria; species Hirudinaria manillensis. The sequence goes on along the minus strand of CM067538.1, from coordinate 5,487,879 downwards.
GAAAATCTAGACATCAAATCGCTATTGTTACGATAACTACGTTTGTAATGTTATGACGGTGATGTACACGACCCTGACATGATTCTAGCAAACTAAAGGTGAGGATTAGTGTTTGTATTGATTAGTTGTTGGAGTTCTTCTGCCGATCTGTAAAGAAACGCGGCAGATTCTCTGTAGCCCACGATCAGTTGCTTGATTGTTGCTATCTCGTCTGCCGTCAGTCGGATCCTTATGGTGGGCGTGGACTGGAATGGATTTGGCATTATTCCGCTGGAGTAGTTAAAAGTGGAAGGATGGGAGAATTGAGATGTTTGCTGGTGGCGTCTTTGGGTTTTCATGCTCAAATCAGTTGGAACTGGAAAATGTTTTTCGCTGTTTGACTGCTATCGTTGCTATTCAATATTTGATAAATTAATAAATTTAAAACAATTGGTAATACCCAGTTGTCCTTGATCCATGAAATTATCCGGATAATGATGACACGAATGAGTAATCTGCGGAGTGGGCTGCTGCTGTTGCTGATGTTGAGGTCGTGACATGCACAGAACTCCAGTAGATGCGAACATGACATTAGTTTGCCTGCTCTTGTCGGCTGTCAAATCTCTGTAAAGAGCCTGCGATCCCACAGTGGCCGACGGGAAACTGAAGTTTGTGAAGGAAAAGAGAGGATTGGTCTGAGCAGGTGCGACAAATATGGAAGTAGGTGAAGATATGGCATGGTAGTTCGTCAAGGGATCCTTGGGCCGATCAGCCACGGGCGACCTATGAGCAGATGGCGGTTGCATCGGAGGAACTTGGTCGCTCACCGGTTCTGTCTTCATGGTTTGGTGGTCGTCCAAGTCCGTCTCCACTTTTTGAACGACCATCAGATCTCCTGTGTTCGAAGTTGACGTCTTGAAGTAGCAACTTGTACTACTTGCCTGCGTGTACTGCGTACATCCGCCATTCGTCCTGCACGTCGAGTAGTTGCATGGCAGACCGTAAGCCGAATGCGCCATCGGAGGAGTCTTGGAATGATTGGATGAAGCAGATTGTAATCCTGAAGTCAAAAGTTGTTGACCGTTCGATCCGAGCAGGCAAGAAGCTTGCATTTGCTCAGCCTTTTAAAATCAAGGAAAAGACGATCAGGGAAAGAGTTAAGCGACCGGCAATATGATTTCAATGAAAATGTTTGCAACGATAAGATTATATTGTTAAAGCTAGGAACGTTGGCAAAGAGATGAAAAGAATATGGCACATTAAATAACTGTAATTAACAAGCAGCCATTATCTGGATCAACCGATTTAGCCAAACCTAACTCCTTCGGGAGATTAGCATCGAGCATCTTTGGCTTTTTGAATTTTCAAATGGAAAACTCAGAAATAAAACCAGAAATTGGAAAAGAAAATAAATTGACCGTCAACGGTTCGAGACCTATCCTCATTCTTTTAGCATTGTTGCTCTCATTTTCACAGGCCTGTGCTAAGATGGCTTCCGCCGCTGCCGAAGTCAAATGGGGCATCGTCGATTTGGCCTGAATGTGGTTTATTTTCGGGTTTAAAATTCTTCTCCTACGATTTGTTTGCTTTGTTTTTCGCTCATTTTTCTATTCTATTTTTTTTTTTTGCATTCAATGTGCTCTGGAATTCTAAATTGAAATTGATGTTTTGTTATTTATGCCTATCTATGAAATGATTACATCTTACAGTAAGGAAATTTCTAGCTGACAGTTGTTGGAATCTAATATTTTGTTAATTAACTTGGTTAATTATCCTGATGTCATTAGATGATCGTGCTTTACCTGTTTAATATCGTCGCAGGCGCCCTTTGTCTTCTTGATCCTTCGACAAGACTTGAGGTAAGTTCTTATGCGCTTTCTCGATCTATTCTTAAACTCTGGAAATTGCCTGTCACAGGCTTCTATGATTGCCTGTATCTTTTCCTTTGGTTGCTTCGATATCGGAGCCACCCGATCCAGGTTTTCGTCGACGAAAAGCCTGACGAACATCTGGAAGAGCATTGAAAATTGTTGTTTGGTGAACGAGTCTAGGCTACAGATTGACGGAAAATCGAGTAATTGACAAATGACCCACGATTTTAGAGGAAAGCGATGGAATAGATTTGATGGATGTTGTTTGCTGCCTTAAACGTTTTACCGTAACCCCTCTTTTTCAGGCTGATCGTCAATGGCGGACAAGGGCAGTCCATTAACTCCCCTCTCCTATCCACACCCAATCTCCCTCTTATCGTTAAAGTCCATTCAGAGAATTTGATAAAACTCTGAAAACTTTTCAAACGCACGTTAAATGCCTTGAGCCTCTCGGGATCATAGTTTTTCGAGAGGAATTTGTCTTGGTCATCTTCGTTGTCGTCCTCGTCGTCGATGTTGGCATCGGAACCTGGAAGAAGCTGGTGGAGACCTCCGTTCGTAGCCATGGAAGACGCGATGGAAGATGGAGATGAGGAGGAAGACGAAGACGATGACGACGATGCGAATGGGAAAGGTGTGGAAGCAGCAAAGGACACTGAAATCGACGACTGGGTTGACGACGACGATGACGATGATGATGATAGTGATGGCGTTGCAATGCTTTCGCCAGCAGTTTCTGTTCCAATATCCTTTAAAAAAAAAAGTCAACGTTCGATTAAAACGCATTAATTGGCAGATATTTTTCACCAACCGTTGTCGTCATCGTTCGATAGAAATTCCTAAAAATATTTGCTTCTTAGACCTCGTCGAATGCTATTCTAATTGCGAAAATAAATCTTATCCCATTTAGTTTTTCCTTTTTTTCTCTTGTTTCATATTTTATTCAACAAAATTAAATCCATGGATGAAAAGAGTCTTTTTATGGCCCTGCTACGATGTTGGATAAAAATTAAATAGATAAACAAAACCAGTTTTATTCCAAAAGATAATGATATTAATAATAATAATATTGTTGTTAAATTTCTCGTATGGAAATCAATGGAATATAAAAAAAAACTAAGCTTCAACAACGCGCGAAAGACAAGTATAAGTCTTAGGGAATTTACTGACTATTGGATAGCGTGTTGGAGCCGTTCGCTTTCTTTTCTGGAGAACTCTGGAGGGATGATGTTGTTGTTGCAGTTGTTGCTGTACTTGTTGTTGTTGTTGCTGCAGCTGTTGATGTTTGCAGTTCGCAGATCCCGGTTCTTGAAGAACATGGACTGGATTGTGATGAAGTCTGTCTGCTTTCGGAAGGCTCAAATTAATGACGGAATGTTGCCTTTTGCCGTCTTGCTGGAAGTCCACATCCAGAGAAGATGACAGCGGACAAGCAAAAGACGTCGAAAAAGAGGCCGATGCCGACAGAGAAGTTGGCGCTGGCGACGACAGTAGCGCCGAAAATGAACATCCCCCGAGCGCTAGCGCAGATGCAGACGAAAGCGGAACGGCATGGAAGCTGAAATTCTGGATGAGTGGCAGATGGATGTTTTGTGCGGTTTCCAAACTCCTAGCTATGGAGGATAGGAGTGCGGCAGATGACGACAACGACGACGATGTCGCTGATGATGATGATGCTGATGCCGACGATGATGATAATGGTAACGATGACGATAATGAAGAGAAGAACAAAGGTGCAGAGACGAGAAGTTTTTGAGGCTGACCAGTTACAGCCGAAGATGACGACGCTGATGAAGTTGTTGATGACGATGCTGATGAGGCTGATGATGACGATGAAAGCGATGATGCTGATGACGGTGACGATGACGTTGATGGTTCAGGTGCTAATGCCAACACAGACGATAGGGAACATCCTATGGCTATGTCTGACATGACTTTTCAGAGGAGAATTGCAGACGATGGAAAATTATGACTTGCGCTCGGTTTTATGGCTCACCATTACCAAGTAGATGTTTCTGAAGATGAAGGAAATAAATACGCAACTCAAAAATAAATTTTCATTTAAATTACAGATTAACGTTTGCTTCTTTTTTTAAATTTGATTTAGCAATTTAATAGACGCAAATATTAATTAGTATTACACTCAGTAAACGGCTTGTACATTTAACGTTACTTATACACGTAATACACTTACATAAATATAAAACACCGCCATCCCAATTAATGCGCATTTATAAAGCTCATAAAATTCACCACAATCTAGGATAACTAGATTGCCACGGAGAAAGAGAAACAGAGACAATGAGAGACACAGGAAGGCATCCAATCAGAAAGTTCGGAACGGAAAGCCTAAACACCGATGTTACGAGGTTCCATCTCCGCGCGAAAACTCCAAACATGTCCAAGAAGTGCCAACCCTCTCTTCACCTCTCTCAGCATCTCTCCTCCTCCATGTTGCAGCGCCATATCGATCGACTCACTAGGGCTCAGACCCATACATCATCCTATATCACAGGTCCATCACGAACGTGTATTTGCCTTTGCTAGGACGCGTCTTCCTCTCCGTCTGTCCGTCTACCCATCCATATCCATCCACCCATCCGTCCACGCGTCTATCCGTTCATCCATCCATCCACCCTTTCTAAGACCAACCATCTTTCCAGGCTGACCATCTATTCTCACTTCCAACTTATTTTCCATCTCCAGAACAACTTCCCACTTCCTTCTTCGTCTCGCATTTTCTTCCATTTCACGTGAATTTGTCACCTTCGCTTTGTGTCCTACTAAATAGTGAAATTTGTTTTATGTTTCCTGGCTCGTTCGACTGCCTTTTGCGACGAAGTCTGACGCAATTTTTGCAATTTTTTTTTTGCTAAACGCTTCCAGGGAACGAAAATCAGTCTTATATACTTTCTCCGTGGTTCATTCGCGATTTCAAGATACGCATCTTGATTTATTTTATCGTTTTTATTTTTTATTTTTATGAAACTATTTATCTTATTTTACGACTAGGTCATTCCCTTCAATTCGGTTACTTTAACGGTACTCGGGCGAAGAATAAAAAATTAATTTCTAAAATATTGCGATTATTATTACGATAATAAACGATTAAAGTTTCCTAAAGGAAGGAAAGCTGTTCTAAGACACCTAGAGTCTACCCCCGCACGGTCAGCCAGAGTACCCACAATACAGCGTCCATCTGCACGCCGGTTGTCAGCACACAAATTGACGTGTTTGCATAAGACCATCCCTTGCAAACACAAACCTCTCTCCCCAGTTAATTGGAGAAGATGTAAAAAAATATGTAAATAAATAAATAAACACATAATAAAATTAAATAAATTTATTCTCACCGCTAAGCATCCCTCGTTGAACAAAAAAAAGAATTTTGCACCTGTGTAAGGAAAAGGCCTGACCCTTAGAGGTCAATCACGTGCCAAGTCACCAGCTCGGCATTCATCGCTGGCATGCGCTTGAGCCACGTGATTGCAATTGAATCAATGCACTGCAGATGCATTGATTGAACGAACGAACGAACGAATGGATGGATTCACTCCATCAAGATTTTACGCTCGAAACATGAACGCTAACCTCATCGGTGAGAGAGTTTCAGCATTTTCATGGAGCACTGGAATCTTTGAGGCTACGGAGTCCCTTACTAACCGCGCCTTAAATACGAAGGGTGTCGAGGATGTCTTCCAGTGAGATGCTGCAGAGGGGGAGAGAGGAGGTGGACGCCTCGCGATGGAGACCGGCATATAATCTTCCATGGAAATTCTGCTTCGAGTCGCAAGAATTTGAAACTTCGTCGGAATTTCGAGCGAATAACGCCATTTATGCAGACTATTGAATGCAATCATCGGTTTATATATTGATTGTCCGTTTATTATTTCATTATTCCATTAAATTCTTGTTTATGTTTTGCGTTTATCGTAAAGTATGCTGAGCATCGGCGCGACAATGTCGGATGTTGATGACACACGCAAGTCCAGCAGAGGTGACGTCCGCAAGGAACGAGAGAGTCATGACCTTGCATCTGCTTCGTCAGGACGTTCGGATCAAACATCCATCCTGGTCTCGCATCTCTGATGATTCAATTCTACGTGGGGATGTTGAAAAATAATGTAAAAGATAAATAAATAGGTAAATAAACGTTGGACTCCACCTTCAGTTCCACATTCACTCTTTACACAAACATGCATCCATTTCTTCACTCAATTCGTGCGACGATTTTCTCACAATTAAATAAAATTTCCTACAGCTGATTACGTTCCCGACAGCATCTATTCAGTTACCTCGAATCACGTTTTTAAACTCTCCCTTTCAGTCTGTCCAGAAACCAATAATGTTAAACAACAAGCTGCCACAATAATGAGACACCACGATTGCCAGACATCCTCTAGGAGTCTACGTTGGCATGGGAACGCACACGATGTCCAAGGATGTCGGAGAAAGCACTGGTGAGTGAAATAAAAGGCTGCCTGTTCCACGGAGCACCCTGCTTTTGTATTTGACTCCCGTGCACATAACATCCACTCTTGGGGTACAATCTCACAGCGTATGCTCCCCCTCTCCCTCTCCTATCTATCTCTTTTTTTCTCTCTCTCTCCTTCCTGGATCTGTCATTTCCCTTTCCATCCTCTACAAATTTTCTTCCTCGCGAATCCCTGCATCCCTGTGAACATTCAAAGGTCGAAGTGCATTAGACACGACCCTGTTTGTCCCAACCCGAGCTATCGAGCCGGGCTAATGTCTCTCGATGGGAATTAGTAAAGGAATTCTTATAAGGAATTCCGAGTAATAAATTTGAAGGAACAACCTAGCGTTCCAGTCCGGAAGAGAATCCAACTTTACGACGCCACACGTCCTGGATCTCCTCAATGTCCTTTTATGAAAAAGTAACGAAATGGGAATGATAGAAGTTAGACGCCCGTTGATGCTTAACTTTGTTTATTAATGGTTAATTGGGTCACTTAAATGCCTTTCCAATGATTATCCAAATGACCATTACATCACAGAGTCAAATAAATAATTAATTAATATTTCGTTCTGCCCTGAGTAGGACCTCAAAAATTACGAGTTTATCGTCGAAGCGTAAAGAATCTAATTTATAGAATAGGTAAAGTAATTATCTCCAGCAATAGTAATTAAACTATTAAATCGGGATCGGCTACAAATTTACTCGGCTGAAATTCCAAATAGCGAGGGGCGCTTCTGCGGAATCAGAGATCGTGTGCGGTACAACAAGTATTGCAGACGCAGGCCTGTACAATTGGTTCGTTGACCGATGGATTGGGGATGGCATCACGTCCTACTCAGCCACGAGTCCGGTTATTGTTTCCCTCATGAATTATTTCTCGAAATCCTCTCCATCGTCCATCTCCACCTGAATTTAATTCCAGGCGCACCTTTATTTCTTTCGAATTTTCGGTACTCGGTTATTACGTTTCCTACGAAAGGTAAAATGCCTTCAAAATTGGCATCTTGAGTATAAGGCATTAAAGGAAAAAATTAATAAATCAGATATTAATTAAAGATGATTTATCATTGACGACTCTTTGCTATCTGCAAGGCATGCGAACAGAACAATCAAGGTTCTTCGTGGATAATAAAAAAAAATCTAATAATAATGCAATTTAAATCTTGTTTTATTTTGTTGCTTACCACTAAAATCATGAAAGCAGTTTAGTTGCAAAAAGAATTGTTAAAAATAATTTCAAAATTAAAAAAAAAATAAAAGATGACTTCCTTAAAAGTTAATAATTTAACGTTCATCAGTTATTATTTTTATCTAAAAATGTTTAATAACCGACCGTAACCAATCCAATATTGAACTCTAAATCACGAGGGCAAATCGCAGACATTTCCTCTTATACCGACAAACCACTATAACAAGATCGACAATACAATAATGTTCATTCAAAACTACATCGACACAAAGTTATAACTCCACAAGAATGTCATTATTCCATTGGATAAGAACACCTTTACAACTGTTGCTTTCCTCGAAAGAAGCATACAGGATCACAGCTGAACATTGAACTTCCATTTTTTTTGCTCAATTTTCCATTGAATTACACACACCTGCCATTAAGGACCCTATCAAGGCAAACTTGTTCCAGGTGTCCATTTGCTTGAATTACTTGAAAATGTTTTGTCAATTCCTTTACGTTTAAAACTGTTGTTAATCTTAAAGATTTTATTTGGTCTTAAATTTATTTTCGGTGAGAATTCTTGATGCAAAAATGCTTATGTATAATTATATACATAATTAATGCATTTATTATTGCAATTATGTATAATTATATACATAATTAATAATTATACACATAAATAATATAATTAATTAAATTAATAATTGACTTCAAGGCTAATTGTCGTTTAATTAAAATCCAAATTAACGTATAAATTCAAATGAAAATTCAAAACAATGTCACGAACATAGAAGTTATTTTTTAGTAATTTCTTTAATTGTAGGTTTCCATTAATAGTTTTGAAACAAACCTGAAGACTTAAGAATGGATTTCTGATATACGTAATTAAAAACATAAAATACGATTATTTATTTATTTATTTATTTTTCTAAACAAAATGAAGGGTCATCCGACGGCCACTTACACATTAGCATGTGCTATTACTGTTTCACGGATTTCTGAAACAGCTTCAGCTCCAGCTTTATCTCCAGCTCCAAGAAATAAACTCAACAAAACTCTAACTTTAACACAGTATCTTCGATTTCTTGCAAGGTGACGATAATTGATGATAATGGAGGATTTCTGAGCCATTTAATCATCAATTTATTTGGAAAAAGATAGATTTTTAAACGGCCACGAATCCTGGCATCTAATTATTTACTTCTGCTTTTCCTGTTTTAAGACATCTAAGTTGAAGTTTGAATTTTGTATCGGAAATTAATTTCTTTACTTTAGAATTGTTCTACACTTTTATTACATACAAACTATTAAAAACATTAATCGATAAAATCTTATTAAAACCTTATTTTAGGGACAACAAAAACTTGATTTATTAAAACAACTTTTTTTTAAAAATGTTTTTGTTTGTCATGTCCAAAAAGTTTCCTATTTTTCGTTGATTTTGATAATATGAATGTATGGTCCGAATTTGAAGATGTTGGAATCCATTACCAAGTGGTGGAAATCCAAGACCCACGTGCTAGGAAGATCTGCCTTAGCAGATGACCGTCGTTGTCATCGACCTCGTCGTCGTCATCATCATCATCATCACCGCCATCATCATCATTATCATTATCATCGTTTCATGACATCGTCTCGTATTTTTGAACGTCTCCTCTCCTAGCTACTGTTCTTCCTTCAAGAAATCCAAGTGGAATTTATTTTTTAAGTTTTATTTTTATAGCAGTTGTTGTTGTTGTCGTTGTTGTTGCCGTTATGTATTCTTTAAATTTGTTTCAATTTTTAATTTGTTTAAATTGAAAATATTCCAGCAAGGACAGCAACAGCAACAACAACAACAACAATAACAATAACTATAACAACAATAAAAATAAAAACAGCAACATCCATTTTGAATTCATTCAAGCAAGACAGAGCAACAACGCTTTTTCTCTCTTTTATTTTCTCTTCATTCAGAGAACCATTTCGGAAGAGACCTGTACAGGTATTTTGGAGTCACTAAAACATCAAATTATTTCAGCGACAGGTGCGTGAAAGTGCATTAGTGCCTTGCTTATGCAACAGGGCCATCCGATCTGACAGTGTAATACGTCAAGCCGACCCACCCTGGCTGAACACACTCATGGAGAATTTCATCGCTCCAGAAATTTTTTTTTGGTCCGGCGCTGGTGTTTTATGGAATCAGGTCGTCGTTGCTAGAGCAGACATCACTTTTGGGCTGAGAGACGATTGCTTAGTAATTCGGTATTTCTGAATTCGCTGATGAATAATGTTGCATTATTCTATGGTCTATGGTTGATTGGCTAGAAAGGTCTGATCATTTTATTAAAATTTAGGCTCTCTGATTGAAGTCGGTTGAAAATGTAAAGATATCTCGAAGTCGAATAAAAAACCAGTGGCGAATCTGGAGCATTGAGTCGGTGAGGGGCAGAATTTGGCGTGGAGAGAGCACGCTTTGGAGGACCATGGAAATGGAATTATCGAAAGAACCCGGGGAAATGCATGGAAATATTCAATTTTAATGATTAAATCTTCCCTCCTGGAATAAAAATTGTCTCCCCCACCTTAGATCTAGTACTTTCTAGTTTAAAATTTGCCGCAGTTAAGTAGAAGGTTTTTTACGAGAATTGAAAAGAAATAATAATATTTACTATTTCAGATTTTGAAGAAGTAAAATGTTTAGTATTTTTATATCCAAACCTAATCGAAATTTAGGAACTTGTCTCAAATTTATCAGTTGTTATTTTGATCTCTATTTCCTCAAATAAAACTTAAACATCATCCGTTAAGCTCCCTTTCTTTCTCTCCCTCTCGCAGCTTTTCTTAAAAGATCTTTTACTCTACTCACGAAATCAAAACATGTCATGGAAAAATGTAATCAACGGCTAATATCACGAAAGTTATCAAAAGTTTTAGAAGCGATACAAATTGCTAGTTGCATCTTTTATCTGTTATGGTACTCTGCGTAGGGTCATTCCTTATAAGAAATCGATCACATATTCGTTTATGGACAAAGAATGGCTTATCAATATTAGTTAAGCATCATTTGCACGTTTCTCAATATAAAAACTTTAAAACTTCATATTTTAGTCAAATTTTATTTGATAAACCTGTATTTTGGTCCAAATAAATTTTTACGCGAAATATTGTTCACATCATGTCTTTGGTAAATCTCCAAATGTAAACATAACGCAGCTTTGGGATTTATGTGCCGTTTTGGGACTTAAAAAAGAATGGCCGAAGAACAGGAACAAGACATTCTTGACATTCTCGTAAATGAGGCCGTTTCAGCCCCTGACTTGAATGGCGAAAGCGAATCAGAAGTTTCAAAGTCTAACAAAAGAGGGCGCGAGGATGACGAGGATGAAGATTTAGAGGCAAAAAGAATATGCACTGACTTGGAAGCAGAAAGTGCCGAAGTTGACCTCTCACAATACAGTCCAAAGGAACAGGAAAGAATCAAAATGCAGTAAGATTGACTTTTTTTCTACTTTAAAAGCTTTGAATGAGAAATATTGTGAATCTTAAGATATTTCAAAAAGTTATCAGGAATTCCAAGCCACATAACCAATTTAAATTCGCACCTTTACATTAATTTTGCTTAAATTCATTTATCTTTCTATCTATAAGGGTTTTAGTCTCAAACTTCTCAGAAGAGCAGCTGAACAGATATGAAGTTTTCAGAAGAGCTACTTTCCCAAAGGCTTCCATAAAAAGAGTGAATTTTATGATAATAATATTGATGCCAATATCTTTCTGGTTCCACTCACTAAGTTGATAATGTTTTAATTTTTGTAGCTAATGAATACTGTCACCACAGCACCCATTACACAAAACGTTGTCATTGCAATGTCTGGAATTGCTAAGGTTCTTGTCGGAGACATTGTAGAAGGAGGTTTGTATGTAATGAATAACATAATCTCTGATATGCCCATAATGTGCTTTAAAGATGTCATTCAATCATTCAAAACTCTAAAATCAATTATAATTGTTAAATTATGCAACATCAAATATTCAAATTACGATTTATAAATAATGAAACCAGCACTCGACGTCATGGAGATGTGGAATGAAAGTGGTCCGATCCAACCAAAACACCTGAGGGAGGCCTACAGAAAGATTCGAGCCAGGAGGGACTATCCCTCTTCTAGAGTCAAAAAGTTCCCATTGTTTTCCTGAATAAATTCCTTCAACCTAAGATTACATTTGCACTAAAAAGAAAGAAAATAATAATTTTGAGAATTTACTATTTCATGAATAATTTTGATAATTAAACAATAACAACAAACAACATCGAGAATTGTGAATTTTGAGAGTTTGCCGTTTCATGTTTTCTGCATTTTTTGGAAAGCCGTGTACATTTTGATGACTGATGACTTTCAATTTTTGTTCGGAGCTTTTAAATTTCATTTTTTTTTGTGGATTTGACTTTGTTTACGGAAACAAAAATCAGAAACAATTCGAGATTATTTTTTATTTTGATCTTATCCCATGTCGGACGGCTTATCAAATTATAAATAACATCTAAAATTATTAATCAAATTAAAATTGCCACCAAGTTAAATTAAATGTCAACACTTTTAGAATTGGGAATTTTATTATAAAATTAAATACAAATTTATAAACAAACTCTAACGGCTTCGTTATCCATGCTCACGAAGTATCAGTTGCAAACATTGTTAAGAACGTTCAACCAGTAAAATTGATCACAGGATTAAAAAGTTTAACAAAAAGTGGAAAAGGTTTTATTAAATTAATGGAGCAGGAATCACAAGTTTCAAGTGTCAATTTGAGGAAAACAGCCTTGCTGAGATTGTTCGTGGGTGTCCAGAACAGGATCCAGAAACAAAATTAGAAATTATCAGATGTTTTGGCATTTAATGATAATCTCAAACATTAAAAAAAAAAGAAGTGATAAGGCTCTTAAGGCAAACTGGTAAAAACATTCCAAAAGATTCTGCAAATATAGTGATAATGTCCAACAAATAATGAAATCATCATCAACATCTGATAAAAGTTGAAGGCACATTGTTCAGACCGAGAGCAGCAGGCAAAATATTCAAATATATATAAAAAAAAAAGATAATTTTATTATTTGTGTCCCTCCGTGTTGATCCGATTTTAGCATCTGATGATTGTTTGCTTTAAACCAATTTAACATCATCTCCGACACTCATTGGCCATTTTTAGGTTGAAATGTAAGAAAAATTAGTTTTAAAATCATTAAAACATCACCAATCACTTCCACGAATAAAGTTAATTAATTAATTAATTTGATGATAATAGTTATCAGTGCATTGGGTAATGGAGAGGAACAATCAATCAGCTTTGATCTTTTATAGTGACATGAACCTTTGGTGAAGGGTCTACTCAAGGTCATTAGGTACATTGTGGATACATAGAGGATTCTGAACTTGGAACTGATTCAAGGCTTCAGAAGTGATCGGACTTCGATCGAGGAAGTTCTCGATGGCCTCCAGTTTCCGGGTTTTGTCCTGATCAATTAAGTCGGCAAAAGTAAACAATTCATCTATCGCCTCTGATTATAGGCTGATTGTTGACAACAAATCATAACCATAATCATGCTCAATTATCTTAAATGTCTAAATTATTAGGAAGCTAATTTTATTTAGACTAATTTTCATTTGAGTATTGCCTTCATAAATTCAAGATCTAAGTGCAGTAATATTTTAATAATAATAATAGAGGAGGCGTACAAATATCTTGGAATCGATGAGAATGGTAACATTAAACATCCTGAAATGAAGGAGAAAATAGCCAGAGAGTATTACCGTAGGGTGCGTCTCATTCTCAAATCAGAGTTAAATTCCAAGAACAAGTTATCGGCAATTAATGCTTTGGAAATTCCAGTGCTCACCTATAGCTTTGGCATAATTGATTGGAGAAAGTCTGAAATCGACAAAATGGATCGCAAGACTCGAAAGTTGCTGACGATGCATGGACTTCATCACCCAAAAGGAGATGTTAGTCGACTCTACATTAAAAGATGCAATGGAGGCCGGGGACTTATCCAACTGATGTCTGCGTACAGCTGCTCCATGGTTAACTTGAGTGATTATATTGAACAGGGCAAAGACAGGCTCTGTAGTCTTGTCAAATAGCATGAAGCAGGGAAGGCAAAATATTCTCTCCTCAAAGAAGCAAAGACAATTAAAAATAAATATCTGTCTTTGCCCACAGGTCAAACATCCGTGAAAGAAATGTTAAAGGACAACATGGAGAAAGAGAGAATAAATGAATTGAGGAAAAAGCCCAGGCATGGACAATTCTTTTGTAACTTAGAAAAGAATTGGGTGGACAAAGAAGCAAGCTATGCTTGGTTAAGAAGCGCTGGGCTCAAAGGCAAAACTGAGAGTTTGATCATGGCAGCTCAAGACCATACACTAAATACATGTTCGCATCAACGAATGATATTGAAGCAGCAGATGGATGGCAATTGCCGGATCTGTGGCAAGGCCCAAGAAACGATAAGCCACATAACGTCAGATTGCACTGTGTTAGCAGCAACTGAATATTTGCACCGACATAATAAGGTGGCCAGTTACATCCACTGGGTTGTATGCCGTGAGCTAGGATGTGATGTTCCAAAGAAATGGTATGAGCACACCCCAAAGTGTGACAAATGTAAAGGATTGCACCATGTCTAGATAGTCTTATGGGACTACACAATTATCATGGACAGGAAAATATTGGCCAACAGACCTGATGTTGTCATCCATGACAGGAGATCCAAGTCTTGCATGCTAATCGATGTTTCAGTACTGGATGATAAGAACATCACGCTCAAAGAAGCTGAAAAAATTGGCAAATACAAGGACCTGGAGATTGAAATCAACCGGATGTGGAATGTGAAGTCTAAAGTCGTTCCGGTAATTGTAGGAGCGCTCGGAACGCTAAGAAAAGACTTTACAAAGTATGTAGAGTTGATACCAGGATGACCAAAGACTTCGGAGATTCAGAAGATCTCCTTACTGGGCACTGCCCACATTCTTCGGAAAGTACTTGGATGAATCGCTGAGAGCACTGGTAGTGCTCAGCATTCATTCATCACCGGCTGTAAGACCGAGAAGAAGCAGGAAAAATGTGTATAATAATAATCTATACAGGATATAAACAGTGAAATGTGGTTATGTGTATTTGAGGTCATTATGATTCATTAATTACTAATAATAAAATAATTATAAATTATAATAAATTATTAATGATAAATTAATTAACATGCTGACCTCAAGCATCCTGTTGAGAGACAAAAGTTTGAGTACACTCATGTTCTTTGACCCCTTCAGAGACTTGCTGGCAGTCAGGATGGCTGATCTCCTCTGCAAGTCGTTCCTTCCGTCGATGCTCACACCTGCCCTTCTGATCTCTTTGTACCACTTTTCCATGCCTGCCACAAGTTTAAAAACGATTTTTAAAAAAGTTTAAAAAAATATAAAATAAAAAGTTTATGATGAGTTAAAAAATTTTTGCAGGTAAAAAAAACCCTCGTTAAATCCGCTCATCAGGTTATCAGGATTCTAATTACTTTGATCAGCTTTAACAGATTTGAGGAAATTCCCGGAGCAATTATGACATTAAATTAATGATATGCTTTTAGTCAGCTGGGGATGAACAATTAAATCAAAAAAATAACCAGATAAACATAATAATAGATAATAATTGTTTAATATAAAACTATTACTTTCTGATGCTTCTTGAATTTCTGACTTCTCAACTTCTTCTGGCTGCTTCGTTGAGCCGACAGAAATTGATTCAGAGGCACTTTCTAAAATTTAAAAAATTAAATTTCCAAACAATGTCCTCCCAAGGATGCCAAACAAGAATATTTGAGCTGCTGGTGATCAAAAAAGAATAAAAGAAAAAAACTCATAATTTTTGTGAAATAATCAGAACGAGTTGAAAAGTTAGGGGAGTGAGATTAAGTGTACTTTAGGATATGGCTGTTCCTCACAACTTAGAGAGAAATATAACCATTCCCTCTTCAACACAAAAATCATCATCATCATCATAATCCCAAGCATCATTATCATAATCATCAGCAGCCTCTCCACCATCTAAAAACAGCGTACTTTTATGGAAAGTCTGGAATCCGCTTACGGAGGTCAGGTTATCGGCACGGAAGTCTTCCAGTGAAGCGAGGGCCATTTTGTTCATCCATCTTTAAATGTTTTGTTTTTAAATAAAAATTCTTGAAAAGTTGGAAAAATAATGTAGTAGCTTGCTGTGATTAAAACATCTTGGAAGCACATTAATGTGACTTTATATTTTAATGACATAAGAATGGACAATTATTATGCTTTTAATAATAATTATTATTATATAATTAAAGTAGTAATAATTTTAATTTCATTTTGACTCATGTGTCTGTGAACAAAATCAGATTTAATGAAAAAAATCAGTCATACTCTTGACCATATCAAATTCGTCACATAGGCTGACACAAATAAGCAGAGACAGATAATTTTAATTACCCAAATTAATTATGTTAATTTTAACTTAGCCAGCTCACTATAGAATGCCCAATGACGTAAGAAATAAAAAATACGATACATTATCATAAATAAAACTCAAAATATCAACAAATTAAATAAAAAAACTGATAGGATTGATAGAATTTAACTTACTTGAGCATGTCCCCCTTGCTGTCAGATGCAAAGCCAAAGGATTCGTAATCATTCCAGACCTTGAAAGAGCTCCAGAAATATTTGCAAAATTTGAATAATTGTGACAATTGTTAAATGTGTACAATGCACTTCAATTCTCAAATTCTAATAATATATACTTAAAATCCTCTTCAAATAATAAAAATTTTATTTACAAAAATTCCAAAAATTTACAAAGTTTTGAAAAATATCTAAGGGGAAAAATATAAATTAAAAAAGAGATTAAACTCACAATTTATTTTGGCTCATAGGAGGTGAAAATTTACAATTTATTAGATTGAAGGTCTTCAGAGGTAATAACTCCTGGCAAAAACAATAACAAAAAAGTAAACTAAATAAATCACGACACTTAACTAACTGATTAATATTTAATTAAGTGCAGTAACATAATTAATTATGTTAACCACATGGCATATTTGAGTTACATATAGAACAAATTTGAGACCAACAGATTCAAACAACCCTAACATTTGGATCCCTAAAGAAGGAGATCATCCTGGATTGGAGAGTAACCCAATAAGCTGCCCATTTTTCAGCATTAGAATGTTTCATAGATCCCTTTCCATCCTGTTTCATCCACAGCCACCCCTGGCAATCGGTTCCTCCCAAATCTTGGCAGGACATTCGTTTGGTGGCTTAAAAACGAGAACCGTATTGTCAAGCTTCGTGTGTTCATGGCATCAGATTGCTCATTCTGTTGCCAGCTTGTACACTCATGCATTTTAATTATGTCAATTTGCAAAACTGCTAAGGAATTAATCATTCAACAAGTCCATAACGAGAGTTATGATGTAGTTGTAATTCATTGCAACCTAGAACCTGCAAACATGTCTAAACACCTTAGGCACTCCTGGACCCTAGGCCAAAAAAAAACTCTTTTTGCAATAGAAATACTTTGGCAAAAGTGAGGGACTTTATCAAATTATTATTATTATAAGTTATTGTATTTATTTTTACGAATTATTATTATTATTATAAGTAACTTTGTTTATTTTTAAAAATTATTATTATTATTATAATTTATTTGATTTATTTTAACAAATTATTATTATTATTATAAGTTATCTGTTAAACAAATTAATGAGTTGGTTATTTGTTCATTTAATAATAATTAATATCTCAACTAAAAATAATTAACTTATTTGATTTATTTTGCTCACCTTTGCTGGTCTTTGACTTCCTTGAAACTTTTGGAGACTGAAAAAGAACTCATTAAAAAAGCAAAATTGAAGAATATGAAATTAATTAATTACTTAACATATTCATAAAAAAATGAATAACTATTAATTAAACCAAACCGCAAATTATTTTTCAAAAATGAAAATAATTTTTTTTATTTGTTAGATATATTTGATGAAAACATCTCACTTGTGCAGTGCTGCAAATGAGAAGAAAGAGCACCTAATTACCTAATTAATTAGTAACAAACTACTTTCAAAAATATTTAACATAACAACATCATTTCAATTACCAACTTCCAACTCACCTATCGTTACTGAGCAGAGATTCAAATGAAGAACAAAGCTTCTTTGTATTCTGTTCATATTCCCAAACGATTTGTTTATAATAAAAACACAAAACATTCAAAAAACATTTATTTAATAATTATTTAATTATTAATTATTAATAAAAGTTTAAGTTAAGGAACTGAAACTTTCTTTGGAAAAAGTCACCTTAGAAATGAATCTTGAGAGACTCTTTGAATAAATTCTGTCGAAATTCGACCGTCGTCCGTCACTCGGAAGGGGAGGAGAGTTCTGCAGATCCCGTGGTAACCACGGCGACGAGTAGGGAGACGAGGACTCTTTCTCGGGGGAGAACCCGTCGCCTGTCGTCTGCTCTTCCTCCGGAAGAGAGCGAAACGGTGGGACGTCCAAAAGAAGTTTTCCGTCGGGAGAAAACGGAATCCCGCCGTCAGAAGGTCGTCTGTCGATCTCGGCTCGAAACAGTTTTGAAGTTCTGGAGTTTGGCGTGCGAAGGTCGTCGCAAGACCTCACTACAAAATACTCGCTGTTGTTGTTGTTGTCGTCGTCGTTGTTGTAGTTGTTGCTGTTCTTGCTCAGAATTTCTTCATCAGAAACGGAGCCATCCTGTAATTGTGCTTTGCTGCAAGGATGAGAAATTGGTGATCTTTAATTCAGCAACTTTAAACAAAATTAAAGTTCATTATCTAAACTACAACTGTGTAGAGTATTAAAAAAATTATATTCATTACAAAATAATAAAATAAATAAAATGAAAAAACATTCTTATCCAGATAATAAGCTCAAAATAATAAGCAGAGTTTTCAAATTAATGACAATAAACCAAAAAAATATAAAAACATTTTGACCCATCACTGTCAACCTTACAATTTGAATTTCAGCTTCTTGTTGTTGTTGCTACTGTTGTTGTTGTTGTTGTTGTTCCTAAACTTGTTGTTGCCATGACTTGGTGACATGTAAGAGAGCATGGGTCTCTTTTTGAGGGTGAAAATGACTTTGTTTTCACTTGAATCAATGTGTTGCTTGAGGAGTTTTACGTTCCACCCAAGCTGTTATTTTTAATAATAAGTTATCTTGTTAGCGAATCAATATAAACTATTTTTAATTTAATTCATTTAATTCATGTGATTCAATCACTTTTTAAAGTTATCCATCATCATCATCGCATTTGCTAACTTATTAAAAATCAAAGCAATTCCATGCAGATTAAAAAATCTTTACATAATCAATTTTAAATATTTTTTTTTAAAATGACAAATATTTTTCCGCATTTCAATAGATTGAAAATAATGTAAAAATTGTTGCGATCACAAAATCATTTAAGACCATCATAATTAATAAATTGCAAATTATGAATTTTGTAATATTATTATTCATTTATTATATTTCATTTGAACATTTAATTTATGCATTCTGATGTTACACAAATTAGTAATCCCTCATTAAGATGTGTTAAAATGTACAATGTTATCATTCTTTTGCATTTGATAAAATATGATTAATTTCCCAGTAATCAAAATAATATAAACTATAATATAATATAACTATAATATAATCAATAATATAAACTAAAACTTCAACAACAAAAATCTAAAATATTCCTCCTCCTCGGGGGAGTTAAACTCACCACAGTCTGATCGTTAATCTGAATGATTTCATCCCTGGCTTCAAATTTCTTTGACTGGGCAGCTACCGACTGGCGACAATCAGTTTTTAGGTCATGATATCAGAAATTTTGAAATTTAAAAAAAATAAATAATAAAATATCTTTAATAGTTTTTAGGATCCAAAATAATCGATTATAAATTCTTTATTTTAAATTTAAGAAAAAAATAAAATAAAATATCTTTAATAGTTTTTAGGATCCAAAATATTCGATTATAAATTCAGATATTTCAATCGCAATCACAAAACGTTTTCAACCGACTTTGGCTTCAATCGATGAGACGTAGGAAATGCCGTCCTGAGAACGTCTAATTTCAAGTCCCTGAAAGTAATTAAACCATGTTCCATTTTTCAGTCAACTTGTAAAATAATTTAATTATTCTAAGGCAGACGTCCTTGGCAAAATAAATTGCAAATAATAACCTAGAGCAATCATCATCATTAACTAATTATTAATGTTATTGTTATTCAATTTATAAAGAAAGGCCATAATAATTAATAATAATTGCTGTTAATTGATAATAATAATAAATAATAATAATTAATAATAATTATTAATAAAATTAACAGAAGTCAGAATGTTTCAGAAGCTCAAGGATTCCAAGAAAAACAGGGAAGATTTGCAAAAATATTTAATAATAAAATAATTACGTTTATTTTTCAGCCTCGTCACGAGATGTATTTTCAAATGCAAATTAAATTTGAATCATCCGATTAAAATTTTTCAAATTAGTTAGTAATTATTTTTTAATCACCAATTTCTCGTTTCCTTCCTTATTTAGCTGGATGATCTCAACAGAAGCGGGTTGTGATGCCAGAGGATCGGTGGAATCTTGGATGACCTTCGCACACATCTCCACGAGTTGCTCGCACTGGAATCAATCAATCAATCGATCAATCCATTCAACTTCCAAATTAATTTATTCCACAAAGTGAAATATTAGAGTGAATATTAGAACATCAGAATTCAATACATTTTTATAAAATAAAATAAGCATAAATATAAAAAATTTTTTGTAAAATTCATAAAATACATTGTATAATTTAGCTTAAAAGGTTAAATAGATTATGTTAATTACAATCGCAATAAGTAGTAGTAAGAACAACAGAAGTAAAAGAACCACTTTGCACTTACAGCACTTAAAATTATTGCTTCTGATGTTTTTTTCCTCGTGTAATTGCCAAGAACTCTTGCACAAAGAACCAGTGATTGCTTTTCATCCTCCCATTTGAGATATTCATCAGATTCTAATCTGTTTTGTAAATGAGGAATTGTGCGTTAATTTATTTTAAATGTGAAACCTGAAAATAATTTTTTAAAAAACTACAGTTGCCTAATTATTCAGCAAAAAGTATTCAACATGATCAATTATGTGGTACTTTGAAGTTACTATTTTATTGTCAAAGGAAGAAATCGCTCACCTATTGATCCAGGACAACATTGAAAATGTGAACTTCAAAGAATTTTCGACCATAACAAAAATCTCTGCCTTTGACCTCAAGTCAAAATCAAAATCTAAAAACATGTTTGAAAACATTTAGTGAGTTGAATTCAAGAAAATAAAAATAAATTAAGCAGTGCACCTTGATGACTTTGAGACATGTGGAGTTTAATCAAGCCTATAAGATTTCTACAGGCAACTTCAACCCTAGATGCATGTGTTTTCAGTGTTTCACTGGATATTTCGTAAGTCTTAAAACAACAGCTATTGAGAAATGTATTTTTTTTCAAAGAACTTCTTACGTGCAATCTAAAACCTTTTTCTAACCATGCTCTGCAATAAGCCGATTCCACGAAGAATATTTTCTCGATCGTGTAAATTATTAATCCCCAGATCCACCAAATCTCCGTTTGTCATTATTAATAGTTTGCATCCATCGATGTGATTCTGTTCAAACAATCCAGTATACTGAGATACACTTTCTCCAAGTCCTAATTGAAGAAATATGAACATTCAATTACTAAGTTCTACGGCCAAAATTTAAAACTTTTATTTGTCAGAGCACCTTTAATCCATGAAAGGACTTTTTCGACGGACCATAACTTTGCATTTAAATAACTTGGAGATGACATAAATAAAATTAAAAACTGTTTACGGCTGACAGCTACGGAATGAGGCTAAGAACGCATTCTATGTTAGGCACCTGTGGAATCCAGTAGCAAACCACACCTTTAGTCAAAATATAGCAAGATTTTAATTTTTAAATTTTAAATTATTTTATATTTTTATTAATTTACATTTGATTATTTTTATTATTTTACACTTTTATTATGAAGAAAAGATTTACGTATTTTATGAATTGGTTTATTTATCATTGTTTATTTACGAGCGATGTTGCGGTTATTATTAAATCGTGAAATATGTCATTCGATCAAAAAGAAGTGTTCAAAGCCAGATATGCATATTTGAAAATTTCTCTGTAAGTTATAACTTGAATTATGATATGAGGAACGTGGTTACTAAGTGATGGCCATAGTATTTGCTTGCTCACTTTTATCATTCTACATACTGTAAATCTAGATAGTTAATAGAGAACTATTAACCGGCTATTTAATATTCAATATATAATATTTGATTCTAGTTTGATTTCAAGGTTATTAAACTGACTTCACCTTTCGTTAATTTCGTATTTGGTAAGATTGAAGCGACCAAATGCAATTTTTCATTTCTTTTAACCTGAAATAGTGAATCAACTTCCACCAATCTAATTTTGGGATTGCACTAATTTATTAACTATTAACGTTCATTGAAGTGCCATCAGTCTACCTCTTAAGTAGAGCATATTTACACAAAAACAATCATTTCCAAACATTAACACGAAGTGAATCATTGTTATTGACATTTTATTCGTTATTGAAGGATATTTTATTCTACTTTAACTTCATTTTAACACTAAGATAATATTACTGTTGTTTTATTAAAATGTTTTGTGAACCTTCAGAACATTCAAAGATGAATCGGGAAATGAAGACCTCACGGCAGTTCTCTTTAAAGTCGTGATTTTGAATGCCTTGGAACAATTATTTGGAGAGGTCTCTTAGCTTCTGATAGCTTGTCTCCTTGTTGTTATTGTTGTTGTTTTGGCTTAATGTTGTTTTCACTTAATTTTGAAATTATTTACTTTTTATGCTGTTTTCATTAATTATTTAAATATAAATATTTAATTATTTTCTCTGAAGCTATATTTACCATAAACACCAAAGGGTGTTGCTGGCTTGCACTAAACAAACAATGTAACTTATTACGATGTCATGGCAAAATAACTGATGACCACACATTGCATTGATTTCTGCTTAGGATTTAAATTATGAAATATTTATATTATTAGGCTTAATGTATAATTCATTAGATATGCATTACTCATTCATACCAGATTCATGCATTAATTTTTTATGTGATTATTTTTTTAAATGATTTTATTGCCCTCTGCAGGTTGGGAAGGCTATCAATGTTGACATTTTAAAATTCATGCCCGAAGGTAACCATGCGATCGTCAGAGTTCCCAAAAAGTTTGTTCACTTTAACGAATATTAGTTATGTTTTAATGGTTATTATTAATAATAAATTAAAGTTTATTAATTTTATTTCTTCATAATTTATTTCGTTACCTGATGAAACCAGCAATGGTTTTTTTTTAATCAGAGATTACATTAAACTCCACACTTCTCTGACGTTGTTTGGTTCGTGGAAGAAGCGCGTTTGTGCTTTCCATGTCCATCAGGTTTGTTTTTGTTTCCGTTTTATTGTTAAAAATTATTATTTTAACAGCAGATTGGTTTTAATTAATTATTTACGTGTTCTTTAAACGGAAGTCGTTAGTGAAATAGTTTTGCTTTTTCAAAAAGTCACTTTTACATTTCACAACAATATTTTATATTTTACACTCCAGGTCTCATTCCAACTGATGTCACTCATGTGTGACAGTAGGCAACAATTTTTGTTGTGAATCCCAAATGACCTCTTTAATGGTTACTGCTGTTACTAATATTTATTATTACTCTTTGTTAAGAAAAAGTAAAGTATTGTTTTCTCGTTATAAATAAATTAGTCTTGACAAGCGCATAGCAATTCATTTAATTTGTTAATGATACCAAATATTACGAATAATCATTGAGCAATTGAGTCGTAACTATGGAAACTAATGTTCAATGATTTTGTTAGGCAAAGTATTTGATAATTTCTTCTTTTCTTGTTTCTCTGTGGAGGAGTTTTCGTTCGTTCATCCGATCCAAACTAGTAGTCCCTCTTTCCCAGGCCTATGTACTTCATTCCTGAATTCTTCTTCTTCTATCCGCTCTCTGCCCTTTTGCCGAGACCGATGTATTTGAGTCCGCTGCTTCTTTTATTGAAGCTTGGTAACCTGTGGTCAATCGGTTCCTCATCAAATGCCTTTGATTCATCAGCAAAAGGATCCCCGAGAAATACATTGTAGCCTTGAGAGGATATGTCTTCTGAAAGCATTTCAAAGTTTTATAGATTCATTTTTTTTAAACTCATTAAGTTTATAAATTAAGTTTTAAAAATTATCAAATCAATATTTAATATATAAATTATTAAATGCATTTAATATTTAACTACAATAATTCAAAAGGCAAGGTCATTTTTAAAAAGCAATTATCATACAGCATGTTTTTGAGGTTTTGGAGGAGGGGGAAATTTGTCATTTAACAATTTAGGGAGTTTATATTTGCCCTGCTAAATATTAATGAAATTTTGAATTGGGACCCAGGAGGCACCAATTCTGAATGCAAGGACGATCTGTCAGGCAATTTATAAAATTATTGTCCGTCAAACTTTTCCTGCTGGGAAGGCGTCTAAAATTTATGGAAAGCATCGTTCGGGGACTCATCGAATGAGCAATCGCTTCTTTTTTTTTTACATAATTCAAGACTCATCAGCTTAAGGTGACGATAATTGGACCTGGAATTGACAATCAACCCCCGATCTCCGACCTCCTGTTGGTCTCTGACAATCGGAAAAAAAAACAACGGGCGGATGCGGCGGAACTAATCGACATCGGACATCTCTCGGAGCTTCTTCCTTCCTGGAAAGGAGTGTTAGTTGCGTAGCCATGACAACGACAACAACGGTCAAAGCCGGCTCTGCAAGTCACTAGCTCGTAGTGATCGACCGGGGCATCAATTTTAGCCGGGACTGGTTGACGGGGTTGGGGAGGCCATCTATAATAACGTTTACTAACGGTGCTTTTATTCTCTAAACATGTAAACGTCAAATAATATATAAGTATGCTTATTATGTCAGAGAGATTCTGTAAAACCTGTAATAAAAAAATTTCACAACGACAACTCTTCCACGCTCCGTTGCGAAAACTTAGAAAAACATTAATTCGTTGATGGAATCTCATGAAAATCAAATCTTAATGAATACTAATTGATTACTGTTTTGTGAACGCAATAGTGATGAAAGTTAAACGGTAATTTTTTTAAAGCTCATAGTTTTAAGGACATCATTCCAGGTTCCAGCCGATGATGTTTATTTAAATCCATCGAGTTAAGGAAACTTTCTCAGGCTCCTTTCGAGGGGAGGTACCTGAATCTTGTTGAGGAACCCAGTAATGTTTTTTTTTAAATTAAAAGCTACGAGGAGATTGAATATCTAGGATGACTGATGGATTTTCCAGAAAGTTCCATGAAAGATTATTGGTGAATGGATATGGTGTGAGGATTTCTATATAAGGACGAAATGATGGTGGTTTGAGTTAGAGTTAGTGACGTGACAGTGTTTTTAAGTTTTTTATGCGATGGCAAAGAAAAGTACTTCAGCAGTGTGGAATTACTACGTGGTGAGTTCGATTCTTCCAGAAATTGCGCAATGCAACCTTTGCCAGACTAAAATTATACGAGGAGCTGATGGTGCTTCTAGTAAGAGTTACTCTACAAAATCACTCTGGGGTCACTTGAAAGCAAAACACCCGGAAGAATATTCTTTGGCACAACAGGCGCAATCCGAAGAATGTGAAGAGAAGTAGAAGAGGGTGGCGGAACATGAAGCAGGGAGCAGCCACACAATCGTAGTTAGGCCTGAAATTCCTACACAACCTACTCTGCAGGAATTCTTGTCTATCTCAAAACCTTGGGATCCAACTCATGACGATCAGATTTTGGGAGAACGATTGTTGACTTATTGGTTGTGTGCCAGTATGAATGCCTATGCTGAAGTGGAAAATGCTCAGTTTTTAAATTTCGTACATCATTTAAACAAAAAATTAAAAGTTCCTACCGAAAAGACTATCAGGACGAAATTAATTCCTGATCTTTCGCGGAACGTACAATATGTTGTTAAACAAAAAATACTGAAAAACAAGGATGGGGCGTTTGCAATCACCTCTGATATTTGGACGTCCCCTAGTTAGCATTCCTTTGCTTCTTTCACCGCTCATTGGATAACCGAGGATTTTGATAGAAAGTTTGTCGTGTTGAGATGCATTCCTTTCAAAATCTCACATGCCTCAAAGAACATAGCGGATATTTTGACAAACATCACTAGAGACTGGGGATTGAGCAAAATACATGCTGTTGTAAGGGACAACGCAAACAATATGGTCCATGGTGTAAATAAAGCAGGGTATGAAGGATTAGGTTGTTTTCTAAGCGAATTCGACAGTGGTATCAAAATCGTGCAGAACAATAATGGTGAAAGTGAATCTCCTTGGAATATTCCTCTTTTGATGGAGATTTTTCAAGTTTTTATGTTTTCCTTCCCAACTTCCTTCCCAGATTCATGCTAGTTTTCCATGTAACCATTACCTGTTGAAGAAAATTTCTGTTGATGTTATTTACTTTATAAATTTCTAGAATTTGGTGGATCAAAGAGTGTGGAACGCTGTCAAATGCTTTTTTATAGTCTATCTATGTGATACTCAAATCTTTCTTAAATTTCATTGCATGTTGTACCACCATCTGACTTATTAACCATTGGTCTTTACATCCTCTGCTTTTTTTCATGCATCCTTTCTGTTCTTCTGGAAAGATGTTATTGTTTTTGAGATGTCCATAAATTCTTTCTGCTATTAGGGAAGTCAAAACAGTCTATTTTGTTGAAATTGTGCGCTGCGGTTACTATATCTTCTTACTCTTTGTGCCTTGGCTTGCAGTTTCATTTTGATGTTGTTCTCAAGCTCGTCGATTTTTTCCAAGCTCATTGCTGACTTGTCACACAATTCTATCACCTTGCTTTGAACTTTTTGGCTAGTCTTGCCTTTTTTTATATTGTTTTATGGTGGCTAGATCTTTTCTGCATTTGTCAATGACTTTGTGTATTCTGGACTTCCATTTCGGCGTCTCAAATCGTGGTTTATCGTTTGCGTTCTTTGGTCTCTCGCCCGCAATCACAGCTGCAGTGGCATAAATCAATTCATTGATTTCTGTTAGATTCAAGCAAGTATTACTAGTGATGTTATGCAATGCCTTGTTTGCCAGTTCTATTTCCTTGGTCATGAGTTTTAAAATTTTAACTTTGTTTAATTTCCTCGGGCTTATATTTTTTTTATTTCAATCATTTTTGCAGCAATTTTACTTTCCATGTTTTTTATATCTTCTTCATCTGTAACTTGCTTTTCTGATCCTTTATGGGCTAAGGCCAAAGTTTGAGGCTTCGCTATTCTATTGCCGGCAGTTTCATCAGCACCCCCGCACTATCATCATGTTGACTTTCTTCAGTTTTTAAGGCGACATCTGCTGCAATTTCTTTGATTTCAAGCTCCGTGAGTTTTCTTTCTTTGATAATATAACGTCGTTGATTGCTTAAATTGTTGGGGTTCATGCTCGGAAAAATCTCCGGGTTTCTGTCGCGTCACACGTTGTAGATGCTTACGGTTATTCCTTCACTGCCTGCAGCTTTTGCATAGTAATAGGCCCAAATAACTTCTTTGTACTGCTCCTTGGTCCATTTGTGTCTTTGATTGTTTTGACCTGGGGCAGCTGAAGAGTCTTCTCTGTTGATGATCATGTTAGGTACGTCTGGCTGTCTTCCATGAAACTCTGCCTCTTTGTCTTCTGGATTTTCGGTTGTCGGCGTCCTTTTGTCAAAATTGATTGTTTGGAGGACAGGAGTCATTTTCTCAGGCTTTCTTTCATTTGTCCTATCATTTATTTCATGTTTTAACTCTTTCATTATAAAAAACTCTTCCTTCAAACCGTTACAACATGGAAGGATCCTGGTTCACCTCTCACTTTGTAACTGAATTTTTCAAGCTCTCCAGTTTTCTCTTTTTCTTGTTTGGCCTTTTTTTATCATCATTCGACATTGTTCCCTGTCTTCTCTGGACAAGTCGTGGGTCACAATCAGAGATTTGAACTTCTCCATCCTTTTAATCTTGAAACAGCTTTCAAATATCATGTTTTTTACGGTGAAAATATAAAACTTCACCATCAGTGGTCGACTTCTCTTGACGTCATCGCCTTTTCTACCCATTCTTGCCACGTGGGACACATCTCTCTGGAGATCAAAATCCAAACCAAATCCCATTACCAGTTCGTTCAACATTTCTTTGTCTTTGTTCTTTGCATCTTTTTCATCTTCTGGTAAGTTGTATATAACTAAGTTTTCTTGAGCTTCTGTCAGAATTGATGTCCCAGGACTGTTTTGCATCATTAGCTGTTTTTTTTGACAGTTTTCATATCATCTTTTATTTCAGCATTTTCTTTAACCAAATCTGACCACCTTTTGTTTATTTCTTTCTCAACTGCAGGAATTTTCAAGTTCTCAACTTTTTTGTTCAAGAGTTCAAATCCATTAATCAATTTGGATTCTTTTTCTGAGGTTTTGCCAGCAAGACTGTCAACTTTTTGGATTAGTTCGATGAATTCAGAACTCATATTCTCTAGTCTTGTCTTCCATTCCGTCATTTGTTCATTTAATTTGTTTTCTCTTTCTTTTCTTTCACTGATGATTTTTTTTACTTCGACTGTCTGTTCATTTACACTTTCTTCAATTTTGCAACAACTGAACAGTTTATTTGAAACTTCTGAACGAATGTCGTTTATGCCATTCAAAATCTCCTCTGTATTTTCTTCCACTCTCGTTGAACCGTACAATCTTTTTAGTGAGTCAGCATTTTGTTTGCCACACTTGTCACACAGGTGTAGTCCCAATTTAGCAGCAATTTCAACATCAAACTTTTCGACCTTTCGAGTCCGAATACCTTCGGCCATTGAACTCGCAATATTCTTAATTAAACTTGCCGAGTAAATAGATATCAGATATACAAATAATGCTTATTACAACAAATTTTAAAAAAATTTATTGAGTTTTAAGCACAAAACTACTCGGTTTTCTCAGCACAGCAACAATCCGGCTGAGCGACAAAGCTATTATTATTATTATTATTATTATTATTATTATTATTATTACCTTCGCTGAAGGCAGGATCAACAGAAATTGGAGAGGATTCTGCCAATATGCTGACAGTCACAGCCACTACCACGAGTTGAAGGATAGAATGCATTTCTTGGCTTCCACAGAATTCACCTTCGATGAATTATTATTATTATTGCTATTATTATTATTATTATTTTCATTTTTTAAAAGTTATAGTAATTTTATATAATAAATGGTAAATATATAAAAAGTGGAAATAATAATATTAATATTTTATGCTGTATAAAAGGCGAAAATAATAAATAAACTTTCTAATAAATAAATATTCTAATAATAACGAGTAAATGTTCTCCCATTTAAAATAAAAAATGGCAATAATATCAGTAATTATGATAGCAACCTTGGATTCAACAACTTGTCAGACACAATAACGCTATTATTATTATTATTATTTCAGTACAAAATACTTTTAAATGTTATTTATATTAAAAATGATACAAAGATATGTATATATACATGAATCTGCAATCTATTTACATTATCACTTATTACACACAAACTGTGTAACATTTAAGATCTAAGAATCTAAAGTTTATTTAAACTAATATCTAATATTATTAAAAAAACAAAAGTGTGGGAAATTAAGGATCTAAAGTCTATTTAAGTTTATTTACATTATTAAACATATTATTATTAAAATATTATTATTAAATATTATTAAAATATTATTATTAATATAAATATTATTAAACACAAAACGTTGAAGAGTTAGAATCTAAAGCCAACCTATGCTTTGCACTTCTGACTTCAGTAAAGACTTTGAGACTTTGAGTCGTCCGTCCAGGAAAAGAACGCCAGAGTAACGGAAGATTTCCCACTTGTCCAGTCGCTGGAAACGCGTCCCTTTATAGAGGCGCGAAGAGACCCAGACGACGATGAATTATTCGACAAATTTCATAATAAATTTATAAAATAAAAATATATTTGGCTTTAATGATGGGTGACAACCATCATTAGAGAAATTTACAAGAATTGTGCACGCACGAGTGATATCCTCGCATACTTTTGCTAGTGAAGAACCACAAAACATAGCCAAAAATATTTTTAAAAATAATTAAATTACAATATAATATAAGCGTGAATTTTATAATCGCGTGTGTGAAACAATTTGTTGACTTGCTAAATTTCGAATCTCATAGCTTGGTTTGAACCAAGTTCAGAAGTACTTTAAAAAGAACTATTAGAACCGTTTTTTTTCACTCGTTAACATTTTTCAGAAAGCTTATTATGTCCTTTGAGGAATTGAAATTCATTTTATTACGTTTTGGGACTTAAAAAATAATGGCCGAAGAACAGGAACAAGACATTCTTGACATTCTCGTAAATGAGGCCGTTTCAGCCCCTGACTTGAATGGCGAAAGCGAATCAGAAGTTTCAAAGTCTAACAAAAGAGGGCGCGAGGATGACGAGGATGAAGATTTAGAGGCAAAAAGAATATGCACTGACTTGGAAGCAGAAAGTGACCTCACGGCAGTTCTCTTTAAAGTTGTCATTTTGAATGCCTTGGAACAATTATTCGGAGAGGTCTCTTAGCTTCTGATAGCTTGTCTCCTTATTGTTATTGTTGTTGTTTTGGCTTAATGCTGTTTTCACTTAATTTTGAAATTATTTACTTTTTATGCTGTTTTCATTAATTATTTAAATATAAATATTTAATTATTTCCTCTGAAGCTATATTTATCATAAACACCAAAGGGTGTTGCTGGCTTGCACTAAACAAACAATGTAACTTATTACGATGTCATGGCAAAATAACTGATGACCACACATTGCATTGATTTATGCTTAGGATTTAAATTATGAAATATTTATATTATTAGGCTTAATGTATAATTCATTAGATATGCATTACTCATTCATACCAGATTCATGCATTAATTTTTTATGTGATTATTTTTTTAAATGATTTTATTGCCCTCTGCAGGTTGGGAAGGCTATCAATGTTGACATTTTAAAATTCATGCCCGAAGGTAACCATGCGATCGTCAGAGTTCCCAAAAAGTTTGTTCACTTTAACGAATATTAGTTATGTTTTAATGGTTATTATTAATAATAAATTAAAGTTTATTAATTTTATTTCTTCATAATTTATTTCGTTACCTGATGAAACCAGCAATGGTTTTTTTTTAATCAGAGATTACATTAAACTCCACACTTCCCTGACGTTGTTTGGTTCGTGGAAGAAGCACGTTTGTGCTTTCCAAGTCCATCAGGTTTGTTTGTTTTTGTTTCTGTTTTATTGTTAAAAATGATTATTTTAACAGCAGATTGGTTTTAATTAATTATTTACGTGTTCTTTAAACGGAAGTCATTAGTGAAATAGTTTTGCTTTTTCAAAAAGTCACTTTTACATTTCACAACAATATTTTATACTTTACACTCCAGGTCTCATTCCAACTGATGTCACTCATGTGTGACAGTAGGCAACAATTTTTGTTGTGAATCCCAAATGACCTGTTTAATGGTTACTGCTGTTACTAATATTTATTATTACTCTTTGTTAAGAAAAAGTAAAGTATTGTTTTCTCGTTATAAATAAATTAGTCTTGACAAGCGCATAGCAATTCATTTAATTTTTTAATGATACCAAATATTACGAATAATCATTGAGCAATTGAGTCGTAACTATGGAAACTAATGTTCAATGATTTTGTTAGGCAAAGTATTTGATAATTTCTTCTTTTCTTGTTTCTCTGTGGAGGAGTTTTCGTTAGTTCATCCGATCCAAACTAGTAGTCCCTCTTTCCCAGGCCTATGTACTTCATTCCTGAATTCTTCTTCTGTCCGCTCTGTGCCCTTTTGCCGAGACCGATGTATTTGAGTCCGCTGCTTCTTTTGTAGAAGCTTGGCACCTTGGGGTCGATCGGTTCTTGGTCGTCATACAATGATCTTGATACTACATCAAAGGCATCCCTGTAAGATCTCTGGTAGCCTTGAGAGGATATGTCTTCTGAAAGCATTTCAAAGTTTTATAGATTCATTTTTTTTAAACTCATTAAGTTTATAAATTAAGCTTTAAAAATTATCAAATCAATATTTAATATATAAATTATTAAATGCATTTAATATTTAACTACAATAATTCAAAAGGCAATATCATTTTTTAAGAAGCAATTATCATATGGCATGAGATTTTGGAGGAGGGGGAAATTCGTCATTTAACAAATTAAAGAGTTTATATTTGCCCTGCTAAATATTAATGAAATTTTGAATTGGGACCTAGGGGCACCAATTCTGAATGCAAGGACGATCTGTCAGGCAATTTATAAAATTATTGTCCGTCACAAACTTTTCCTGCTGGGAAGGCGTCTAAAATTCATGGAAAGCATCGCTCGGGGACTAATCGAATGAGCAATCGCTTCTTTTTTTTTACATAATTCAAGACTCGTCAGCTTAAGGTGACGATAATTAGACCTGGAATTGACAATCAACCCCGGTCTCCGACCTCCTGTTGGTCTCTGACAGGGTTTTAATCTTGTCTTTAAAGCCTACGTCGCATAATAATAAGTTTAATAATAATAAATTTGAATGTTTGTAAATTCAAAATAATAAAACTGATTTCCAAACTGAAAATGGATAGCTCTCCATCTCGAGTGTTTAATACAAAATTTTTGGCATGTCAAGGGAGATATGTAAATGATTGTACTAATTGAGATTCATGCAAGCTGGTCTCTGCTCTCTGCTGTCTCTTAAATCTCTTTGACATGGGAGCCATCTTGAGTGCATTACCTGCATCTCCTTCAGACATCAGGGTGCTGGTCTGATTTATATGCACGTCTAAAATACTTCAATCCATTAGGTTCGGTCCAGGAAAAAAAATTAAGACATGTAAACCAGATAGCAAAGAACTAAGATGGGATGATTGTGTTACAAAGATCCACATTATGGTAATGATGTTCAATTTAATACAGTACTGTGATTTTAATAAAATGCAATAGGTAATTGTACCTTAGTGATACACTATAATATATATAAAGTTAATATACTTAGTGATGTAATAATAATAATAAAACTAATAATAATTATTGGAGCCTTTGGGAAAAATTGATCAACTTGAATTTATATTATCTTTTAAGAACGCCGCGTTCTGAGTCACCGGTTTTGCCAGCTCGTTCATTATTCATGACCGGACGTGGTAAGTAAAACATCGTAAGTGATGTTCTTTCCTCTCCATCTCTTCCGAGTCGCTCCAGTTACAACCGACGAAAAAAGAACAAGAACAGAAAAACGGAATAACAATCGGGAAAAAAAACAACGGGCGGATGCGGCGGAACTGATCGACATCGGACGTCTCTCGGAGCTTCTTCCTTCCTGGAAAGGAGTGTTAGTTGCATAGCCATGACAGCGACAACAACGGTCAAAGCCGGCTCTGCAAGTCACTAGCTCGACGTGCAAATGTCACTGTGTCATGAACAGTGTCGTCAATGTTTATTTATTTTTTCTGCTAATTTCAAGTTCTCTGGAAATATTAAGGTTGATATGCAACGCGGTTGGATGAATTAAAACTTTAATCTTGTAATGGCTGCAAAATTTGGCTTAATAAAGTTTTGTCGTTACGAATAAATAAATTAAGGAAATTTTTAAATTACAAAAGCCGTTAAAATGTATTACGTAAATTTAATAATACAAATTCGGTAATAATTCTATACGTATTTATTATTTAGCGATATTCACAATGCGTTATTTTTACAAATACCCAATCTGCTATTTATTATTATTATTTTTTTTATAAGATGTATTGCGCCGAAGGTGACGTGGGAAATGAACGAAACTCCATTCCTTCTTCCATCGGATATGAAAGCCACACTCCATATACTCCACAAGTTACTTTTTCATTTTGTCAGCTGGTCGAGAGAGGGAGGCACGGTTAAAAAAATGCATGTGCCTATCATTTGATTTCTGGGAATTTTTGAATATTTTGAGATATAACAAAGTAATGAAGACGGTAATGGCGGGTAATATTACAAAAATTGAAATAAATAAAAAACAGGGAATTATTTAAGAATGAAACTATTGATGTCGAACACTAACATAGTTTTTCATTAGATCCTTCCTCCTGCCGAAGAATAATCACAAGTCTTCAATCAAAAATGTTAAAAGAAAAAAAAATTAGATTTCAAATGAAAACTAACGACAAGCCATGGACAAGAGGCGTGTGAAAAAGAAGATGATGAAGACGACGAAGAGGAAGGGTGAGAGAGAGATAGAAGGAAAGAAAGAGAGAGGTGGAAAAGAACTCTGGCCACTTTAAAAGCAAGTTTTGCGACTTGTTGCGGAACCAATAAACATTGTCCGTAGTGTTTCTCGAGCAATAAATTCTGCTTGGACGACCTTTTTTTGGCGCCAATGAGAACATTTACCTACACGTCTGCTACTTTTTTTTACAGCGATTCAAGACTCTGATTGAAATCAACATAATGCCATAAAGCTATTGATGGCATGGTGGTAGCGATGACGACGACGATAGCGATGATTTATCCTGATGACGATGAATTTACAAGGTGTGGGTTAAACGTGTACACATTTTGCTTTTATTATATGAGATAATGAAAAAGATAAAATAAAACTGAAATCTAAGTGTGGAATTTATGGTTAGAGTTGATGAACAAATCGATAGTCGCGAGAATAGCCTTCAAGGTAGGTCAATGACTGACTGAAGACTATTGAATTCATCCTTGATTCCTGGATTCAGAAACATGCGAACAGGAAGTGACAACAGCATCAGTGAGAACAGTTTTGCTGAAAGGGAGCAAAAGGACATTTGAACTTCTGTGGTGTCGCCACTCATTAGTCAAAAGTATGCTCTTTCAGCAGCTCCCAATAAAACGTTTGTTATGTTGTCATGGTGACAACAACTTTGACTGAAGATAATCAAAATAACAAGCGAACGGAACGATAAAAGAATCGCTTGTTCATCATTTGAAATGTCAGAAAGTTTTCCCAAGCGTGACGTGACCATTGAATTTTCATTTTGTTGCACGTTTTCGAAATCATTTCATGGCTGGAACAGAGCTGAAAAATAAAAGAATGAATGAATGAATGAATATGACTTTATGAACTTGTCTGGGACCTTTCGCGCCCTGCTCGGCCGAGATAAAAGCCGATAAAAGGTCAGATCAATGCGCGGGATTAAGAGCTGTCGACGGAATCACTCGTCAGGTTTCCAATAATGGAAGAGATCAATGGAAAAACGTCGGAGATCAACCGGCCCTTGGAACTTGTACGAATTCAGGGTCTTTCCATCAAGAAGGGGATCATCTTTTTCATCATCGGTTTTTTTTTAATTTTTGAGACGAAAGATTTAAGTATCGTTTTGTCTTTTTTCTTCTATACTTCGTTATGAATTATGTTTGAAAAACAACTTATTTCGAAAAGACTTGTTGAATTCAGAAAAATAAAAATTCCTTCTCAGAGCTTGATCAGATGGAGCATTTAATCGTGCTTTATACTCAAATGGATTAAGTTCTCGGCCGGAGTTGAAACCCCGGAGACGCGCTGGGAATTCCGAGTTGAATAACGTCATGTCCTTTCCACTTCTCATTTGCATGGAAATTGTAACACGTTTATATAACTCTTTGTTGGCCTTTCATCGTTCAAAGCATCGTGTCAGCTCGGATTTCGTATTTTATTTTGGCTTAATTAATGGCTTATGATTTGTTAATATGAGACTGTAGATAGCTAATGTAATAATAACACATATATAATAATAGTATTACAATATAACATACATATTATATTATTTAAATAATAATAAAATGCATTCTGAAACTATTATGATATTATTAATTAAATATATAAATATTTATAATTATAATACATGAATACAATATAAAATAATTTTGGAATAAAATTTGCATAATAATATTATCCTAAGAATGATGTCTGAGTGGCGTATGAATTTAAATTTAATGAATAATAAGTCGAGAATAAAAAGAATAAATAATCAATTGCATAAAACAATTTCAATTTATATTTTAATATATGATATATTAATAATATTTAATTATGACCACTAAGAGGAGTGCAGCTCAATCAATGTCCGTCATTATATTGTTGGATCCCTAGATCCAATAAATTGAATAATAATTAAAATTATATTGCCGATTAATTAATTTAATAATTAATTAAATTTAGTGGCAATATAATTTGAGAATTAATTAATTGTTGCTATTCAGACTCTTTGGTTATGCACCTCGACAAATGGATTTGTATCGGAAAGTAGAGCGAGAATTAGAGAACAGCAGATTTCAAGACTTAGACTTTTGAAGCATCGTGCATCTTCCAAGCCATCTGACAACTTTCAATAAACCTGCCCTTCTATAATTAGTTTGAGGACCCCGGGTTATTACAATATATTATTGAATCGATTTACTGATTTATTATTAATAATTTTATTAAATTAAATTTATAAATCTTTAAAAATGGTCCATCGAAACTAATCGAACAATAACATTTTATTTTTCAGATTTATTTATTTATTTATTTGTTTATTAGATTTATTACTACGTAATTTCACAAATTTTATTTTTAATATATTTGTTTGTTCACCAATTGATTAGCTAATGATTCTATCGGTCTTCCCAAAGACTTAAATAAATTTTAAGCATTTTGAAGCAGACGGTCTGCTATAAAATCCATAAACAACATACCAGAGGTCAAAACAAGTGAAACAGTGAAGCAACAACAACAACAACAACGACGCCAACAACAACACTTAACATATTCATAATATTTCATATACGATTTTAGTAACAAAGAACTTAATATGGTATATATTTTTATTTCATGTATACATCAGATAATTAAAAATAACAACGAATATAATAATCCCGGATGGAATAAATCATAAATAGTTCAAAAATAAACAATATTTATTGCATTATCTTATTAAACATTTTAATAAAAAAAACCAGCATGACATTTTAAATCCATGTATATGATAATATACGATATAATATATCAAAATAAATACAACGCATTTTCGCTCATATAATTTAATAATATATATAGTTATAATTAAGTGTATAATTTACTAAGCGTAATCAAGCCATATTGGCGATTATCAACATGAAATATTCATATCGTCCTTTGAAATTCAATAGCACTTGGACGGTGGTTAGGAGAATTTGAATTTGAATTTCATTATTAATTTTTATTTTCATTTTCGAGTTTTTCAAGCAGTTGACAAACTCCACGTGAGGATATTAAGAAAGAAAAAAAGATGTTAAAAACCACAATTTAATGTGGTTGGATCGTGGCTCGGCAGGAAATTACACTCTTACATTGTTTGTCTTACAGTCAACACAGAGTAATAAATTCAAGTTTTCAATTTAAAATTAAATTCTGAATTACTTTGAAATATCACTGTTTTAAATAAATAAATAAATAAATAATTACATCTCCGTTGCATTTTAAAAAATATTATTTATTTGACTGCTTCCTGAACAGATGTCAACAAAATGTGTGATGAATTTTAATACTAATACTAATATATCAGAAATTAGTAATATAAATAAATATTTATTAATACCTGAGTAAATACGACAATAAATTGCTCTGTAATTGCATAAGCAATACCAAAATAATTGTAATAATCATTATAAGTAATATTTAATCGATCTCACTAAACTGATGAATTGGAAAAAGTAATATCAGTTTAATAATATAATCCTATAAAGTTAAAATTTAAAGGCAAACACAATACGTAAATATTGCAATTATAATAGTTAAGTTAAATAGTTAATTTTATTGCACGAGAAAATTATTATTGTAATAAACCAGAGCATTTCTAATTCATTTAACCCGAAAATATGGACTTTTTGATTAATTCTGAATACCATTTTCATATAACAACATTTTTAATTATAATATATCTTTTAAACATATAGGCTATAATTTCGTTATTAAAAAAGATTAAAATTAATTAATTAATTTTCTAACTAATTTTGAAAATAATTTTAAAATGGATGTATTATTATTATTACCGTCGCTGAAGGCAGGATCAAAAGAAATTGGAGAGGATTCTGCCAATATGCTGACAGTCACAGCCACTACCACGAGTTGAAGGATAGAATGCATTTCTTGGCTTCCACAGAATTCACCTTCGATGAATTATTATTATTATTGCTATTATTATTATTATTTTCATTTTTAAAAGTTATAGTAATTTTATATAATAAATGGTAAATACATAAAAAGTGAAAATAATAATATTAATATTTTATGCTATATAAAAGGTGAAAATAGTAAATAAATTTTCTACATTTTAAAATAAAAAATAACAATAACATTAGTAATTATGATAGCAACCTTGGATTCAATAACTTGTCGGACACAATAACGCTATTATTATTATTTTAGTATAAAATACTTTCAAATGTTATTTACATTAAAAATGACACCACTCACACACATATATACAGGAATCTGCAGTCTATTTATATTATAATTAATACTATTAAAAATATTATTACACACAAACTGTTTAAGATTTAAGATCTAAGAATCTTTTTAAATTAAAAAAAGTCTATTTATATTAAAAATATTACTAAAAAACAAAAGTGTGGGAAATGAAGGATCTAAGGTCTATTTAAGTTTATTTATATTATTAATAAAATATTATTATTAATATAAATATTATTAAACACAAAACGTTGAAGAGTTAGAATCTAAAGCCAACCTATGCTTTGCACTTCTGACTTCAGTAAAGACTTTGAGACTTTGAGTCGTCCGTCCAGGAAAAGAACGCCAGAGTAACGGAAGATTTCCCCCTTGTCCAGTCGCTGGAAACGCGTCCCTTTTATAGAGGCGCGAAGAGACCCAGACGACGATGAAACCTTTCAGTCATGTCGCGAATTCTGTCACGAATTCCCATCATGCATTTGCAATATTTACTCCACTCCATTAGGATGAAGTTTCAGTTAATACGACTTAATGGTTGACCGGTGATATGTCACGGATGACGACGGTGTCAAGTTATATCAGATGGTGTTGACTGAATTTATGACTGGCACAGGATTGTTGTAAATTGATTTTGAAACTGTTATTTTAAGATTTAGAACAGGGATTTCAGAATAGCATTTTTGAATTACTTCGTCAATTCTGATCAGATTATAATAAATACTGCATAATATTTAACTCGAACATTTGAAATAATTTTAATCGACTATAATTTTCATAGTTTCTTATTTGAACAGAACGAAGAGGAAAAGAAGTTTTTCAATGATTTGCGGAAAATATTTCCAGCACTTTGATATTTAAAAGAAATTGTGTATGTTAAATCTATACACAAATATATAAATGTAATGTATAATAGTTATATAGCTATATAATATGTTATATAGCTAATATATTTATATAGCTATGTATAAATAGCTTGAATAAAACTCTAATATAAGTAAACATAAGTAAATACCCATATTCATATGTTACATTATTTCCAAAGTCTACAAAGCTCCTTTCCTAGTTGGCAAGTCTTGTAACTTGTTGTCCCAGAACTGCTTTCCAAAAGATCTGATTATTCCAGCATCGAATACTCCACCATTGGTCGTTCAAAGAGAAAAAGATGTCGCCTTTAGTCGTAAGAGAGCCGATGTTATGCTAAAATATTTGCAAAAATCTGGGGCAGCATTTTATTTTTAAATAAGGGATTTAAGAGTTCGGTTATGGAAATCTTATGCAGCATCGAGTTCGACTTTTAGAGATGCTTAATTATGCAAATGAAAAAAAATCAGGAAAGGGTCAGAGGGTCTCAAGTCTATTAGTCTGGCCTATTAGTCTTTTCTAAAGGCGGTTCTCTACTTTCAGAGATTATTTTGTTATGTGTTTAACTGATATTACAACATATTAAATTACATTCGTTGTTTCTGTTGAAATTACGTTTTGATTGTTCAAACCATTGATTGGAAATTGTTTATTATATTATATTGATTTACTGACTTTAGTTACATATATTAATTGTTTGGTTATTTTTCGTTTATTTTCATTTTGGAAGAGTTGTTAAAAATTTACAGCAATGGGTGAACACATTGGAACTTAGACTGGCGATTGACCAAAACGTTCGTGAGGTTCGCAATTTCAAACCACGCCCCATTGTCTTGTCTTCTGTACATTACTTCAATAA
This sequence comes from Hirudinaria manillensis, assembly GCA_034509925.1. NCBI lineage: Eukaryota > Metazoa > Annelida > Clitellata > Hirudinida > Hirudinidae > Hirudinaria > Hirudinaria manillensis. The sequence goes on along the minus strand of CM067538.1, from coordinate 5,448,019 downwards.
CTTTAATAATAGTAAATTTAATATTATAGCGACCCATAATAATGTAATATTATAATAACTCGTAATTACAGTTTTTATAAGGACTGAACTTTTTACATTTCCGACACTTGATATATTATAGTAACGGAAATAATTTGAGAATATGCAATATTCAAACTTTATTAAATATAATCGTTTTAAGTTTGTTTGAAAATTGATGTTTTTTAATGTGTTTTTTTTTTAAATTTGAAGTCGAAATATATGCGTTACGTAATCGTTGACTTAAAAAATCTCAAATCATTCGCCTATGTTAGAGATTTCAAGGTCAGACTGGGGAGTGAAAAAATTTAAAAAGGAATTTAATCCTTATAAATTGTTGAAGAAAATCATTCATAAAAAGATATAATAATAGATTTTAAATCTCAATGAACCCGAATTATTCGACAAATTTCGTAATAAAAATATAAAATAAAAATATATTTGGCTTCAATGATGGGTGGCAACCATCATTAGAGAAATTTACAAGCATTAGTGCACGCACGAGTGATATCCTCGCATACTTTTGCTAGTTCTGTTGAAGAACCACAAAACATGGCCAAAAATATTCTTAAAAAAATTAAATTACAATATAATTTAAGCGTGAATTCTATAATCGCTCGTGTAAAACAATTTGTTGACTTGCTAAATTTCGTATCTCACAGCTTGGTTTGAACCAAGTTTGGAAGTACTTTAAAAAGAACTATTAGAACCTTTTTTTTCACTCGATAACATTTTTCAGAAAGCTTATTATGTCCTTTGAGGATTTGAAATTCATTTAATTACGAATGGAATTGTATCAGAAAAGCTGGATTATAAGTATTATTAACAATCCCCTAAGAATTTATCAAGAAGAAACCATGAAATGTGATTATATTAATAAATAGATCATTTTTATGAATTTGATTGGTGTCCAGATGGAAAGATCCTCACTTCCTCCCTCAGCCAGGGTGAAAATTTGACCCCCCCGTTGATCATTAGGTTGTCTCCCCTAACATACCCCGCTATAATGTACTGGAATATACGCGCCTGTTATTGGATTACGCCTCGTCTTGCAAAATGTCGTTATTTACCGAATCATCATCGATCGCTTCCGTTCTCAGAAATCCATAAAATAAATCCAATAAAATTCTGTAATTTATTTCGACCGAAGACATTCGTTCAATTTTTACAGGAAAATATTCGAGCTGAAATTTGACCTTTTCATTTGGAAAAGTGTTTCCCAGATGCCACTAAAACTGTCGAATTATAAAAATTATGAAAAATAAATTTCAAGACTTTTGTCGGTATCAATGAATTCCGATGGGGAGTTTAAGTTCGATATCGAGTCACGAGTGGATCTGATTGCTGGTCCTCATTTTGTTGATTCAATTCAAACGAACTATGAGATCAATATCCTCATGAAAAAAAAAGTTATCGTACCTAATATCGCACTGATAATAAGAACTAGCTATTACTATAATTCATACCCAGACTGAAATCTCATAATTCTGGTATAAGTTCCTTAATAAGCCACATTAAAATTCATAGAATCTTCAAAAGGACTCCACTTTAATAAAAAATACGCTTTGAGGCTTTTCATCGAGCGGCCGATTCCAATCTGGTCGTCATTTTAAATTCTTTTGGAAAAGCACTTTTGCGGCGGATGAGAGATTGACGTGACTTGATTTGAAATTTAAACAGGTGATAAGCTCTCTTGTGTTCTGGGAATTGCGCGATTCATGCTGACGTTCACTGCCACTCATCTGAACTGTCACTTATGATGGAGATTGGCATACCAAGCATAACGTTATGTCAAAGTCCAAAACAAAGCGAGATACTTCGAAAGTAAGCATTCCTTTCATCTTTGTCCAAAATGAAAGTGTGATACACCTCAGTACTTCACGTACAGACCTCAGTGCGTAGTACGTGTCTCTGAAAAACAGAATCATGCCCGTCACTTGCACGAGTAGACGATAAGAAGTCCAACGGTCTATAAAAGAGAAGCGAGGCACCCCATAATCCGTCGTCGTCCAAGGACTTCTGATACTGTTAGCTGCCGAAAGCGTAGAAGTAATGATATAATTATTTCAGTTGAAGCGATGATTTTATTATTATTATTTATATTTTATAATTTCTAATTTTAATATTATTATTATAGTTTATTTAATAGCTTAATCAACAGCATTTAATTTAAGTTTTAAAACGTATTTTTCAGGCGAATTGAAACTAAAGCAGTTTAATATTTGAACGAAAAGAGATGAGTTCAAACAGTGTCCTCGTTCTTCTGTTGGTTTTGGTTGCTTTCAGTTGCACTGCTCGGGCCATACCTCCCGATTTCTTCCGAGTCGGGTGAGCCAAAAATTTTCTTTCTACGTTAGACAGGTAAACGCTGGACTTACAAGATTTATATATATATATATATATATAAAGACTGCATTCTTCAAGGTGCTAGATAACACTTTTAATTTTAGCCTTTTCGCTCTAAATTCAACTCAATTCCACTTGTTGAAATCCTCGAAAATTTCATTTCTTTAATAATTATTTTGACATTATCCATTTATCAGGTTTTATTCTTCTGGGAGCTTTTTCAAATCGCATTTTTTAATAATTATATTCAGATTTATACGGAAGAATTATAATTACATTATTAAGGACGTAATAGATTACTAGATTGTTTTATTTCTATCCGAAAAATATTTTGAAAGATGACAAAATTTACACAAAATGATTCGACTTTTCACTGGTTTATTTGGTCGGTATTTCTAATATCAAATCCATTTTATTTTTAAAATGCATTTTCTATTTTTTAATAATATATTGCTGATATTATTACTTCTTAGCCTGCTTAATCAGGATTGAAAACTTGCAGCTTTCAAGTTTTTTACACTATTCCAGAAGCAATACAGAAAATGGCAGACAATTAATTTGCTTATTTGTTTATTAAACATACGATAACTTCATATTTTTGGTAAAATAACAATAAAAATAAAATTCCGTAATCCAATTGTAGACGCAGTCAGGTTTCGGGCAACTTGGTGAAATCCAAAGCGGACGATCTGACAGCACTGATGTGCAGTATCTGCGCCTCGAACAATTATGTCTCTGAGGCGGCCTGTCGGGAAAACCGTAGGGGGGAAAGGAAAGCTTGTGTCCTTGCCCTCACCGTGGAAATGGGGCATCAAGTTCTCGACGAGGAAATTCCACGCTTCCGAAGAAGATAATGGAACCGTTTAGTGTAGCTCATATATGAGTGTTATTGATTCCTACTTATTTCTAAAACATGAACACTCTTTAGCGTGAAAGTTTTTAACTTAAGAATGCGATCTTTAATAATTTATTAATAGGTACATTTTTCGTAAATATTTGAAGATGCTTTACTTAACAACTGATTGTTTGAATAAATGCATTGTTTTGAAAAAAATCTCAGTTTATAGTAGTTTATCGGCAACACTATAAAATGTAGAACGCTAGTTAATTGCCAGAAATCGGCACTCAAAGCATTCATTAATTTTTATTTTCTTCTTCATAAAGCATGTAAAACGTCTGCATCATTTACCAGTTTTTAAAACATTCCCACCATGCTTAATAAAAGATTCAAAGACCAACAGATCGTAAACTACACAAATGCATTCGGATATTTTAAGCCTAAAAATTGCTGTAAATTGCACGATTATGGTGTCGATCCGAATAATTTTTGTTTAAAAGCGGTTCCAAATTGAGCCTTTATTCCGCTTCGTTTTATAGCTATATCCTTTTGAGGAAGGTTACACTCCATAAAAAAAATTACTAATAAACCACAATGAATGAGTAAATATTTTAAAACTTGCGATTAAAATTATTTGATTCTATGTTTTGATTTGGGGCGATATATCGAGCATAGTCGCAGCAAAATACGTTTAAAATTTTGTTATATACAATTTATTTTATGAAATGATTCTTTCTAGAAAAATATGCTTATCGGTTGCTGGATTAGCGATTGGAGGTAGTCTGAATCTGAAGCAGTTTGGATTTTACTTTGATTACCGTCAAATTTAATTTGAGATTTAATAAAACATGGAAAATGTTTAATATTCTTTTAGGACGTACAGATTTATAATGTCAGTTTAAGACACCTGCGATTTAGCGAATTAATGGCTTTATTTTGTATTATGCTTTCATGGTTTGAAGGTTGTCTAAAACCCAAACTTGTATGGCTTCTTTTAAAATTTTCCAGGTTTTGAATTAGTTGTTAATCTCATTAAATCGCAATTGAAGCATATTTAATTTTGAAGATTATGAGAAAAATAAAATGAGCCCTTAATCTTAGCAACCAATTAAGGCACTTGTTTGGCATTCTTAAACAAACTTTAGGAAAGGTAACTCCCCTTGAACCAGCCACTTGAAGAATGTTTTGCTAAAACATGCACCACATTTGTAAATTTTTCATACAATAAGGTTCAAATGCAAAGAAAAAAACATTGTAGCCATGTATAGGCTTTGCATACTTCTTTAACTAACTTAATAATACTTTACAAAGGCAGTGCTTCTTGTTAATGAATCCTTAACAAATCGTCATCAGGTGTACTCAGCTTTTACATCCTCAGGAAGCTGAGGAGAAGATTAAAAAGTCCTTTGAAACCTTCATCAATAATTTTGGTCACCAACAAAGAAGAATGGGAAAAGGCTTGGGAGAAACTCTCACAAGATCTCAAATCATTTCCTGTGGGATAATTTGTTCTTTGCAATAATTACTAACTTGGACATTTTTATTTAGTAGTTTAATTTTCTTTGTTTCTATATTTATACCTATAGGTAGATCTATATTCATTTCTGTATGTGTGCAACAAACAATATCTATCTGTATAACCAAAAATAAATTTTTGTTATTAGGTTAGGTACCAGATGTTTAGGTTTGTATTTGTATACATGTTTAACAGGTTTTGGGGTTTGATTGCGAGTGGGTAACCAATGGCAACACAAGGAATCCTGTTTCCATGGTGCAACTGTCCAGTTTGTCGTGCACTTGCGTGCTTGTGAGAACCCAGTTGCTCTTGAAGAACGAAGGTTCTTTTCCAGGCTCCTTTAAAGATCTTCTGTCAGACAAAAGGTAATTGGTCAAGTCATTGGAAATAGTGTTTTATTATAATTTAAATAGAGTTTTATAATAATTTAAATTTGATTATATATATATATATATATAGATAATACATATATAGATAATATTATAATAATATAATTATAATATACTGTTATTGAACAGTTTATCACCGACAGGATCCTAAAAGTGGGAGTGGCACCAATTGAAGATGGAGAAAAACTTGCAAAGGATTTCAACTCAAAGTGCTTTGGATTCTTGGATCTCAGGAACTTTGTTCTGAGATGCACGAAGCTCAATTACAAGTAATCGACAGATTGAATTTAATGATATATATAGGATATTTATTTATTTTCATAGGTTAATGCTAACCAATAATTTAACAAATTAATTCAACATTATTCATGCGCTCAGATTAATTAATAAATAATAATTAATAAATAAGTAATAATTAATAAATAATAATTAATAATAATAATAAATTAATAATTAATAATAATAAATTTATTATTATTATTATGTTCATTAAAGGGTCTCTTACATTTTATAAAGTAATGCAACACATTACTTAAAATAATTAATTTCAAAAATGTTTAAAAGTATAATTTTTTTAAATTAAATTAAATCTAATTTAAATAAATTCAAGTAAATTTTTCTTTCTTGTGATACTTGTGCCAGACCAGCAGGTCTTAAGAGGATGGCCAAGGAAATCCTTGACGTGGATTTGGACAAGAACTACAGGGTCAGGTGTGGTAACTGGGAGGAAGAGGAATTGAATGACAGTCAGGTAATTTAATTAATTCATGAAAATTATTAATTATTTAATTAATTATACAAACCAGTTAAGGCATTAAGCAAAAATTGTAACCATCATTTCTCTTTACATAATGTTATTTAACTTGATATATGGCATGTAATAACACATAATTAACCTAAACTCGTACCATAAAAACAACGAATTATTAATTCTATTATTTAAAGTGCTCCTATGGAACTTGTATTCATAGATTTTGTATGCTGCCCTGGACAGTCTTGTTTCACTGAGGATTTTCCTCAGCCTCCTTCAGAAGAACTTTGGACTGAACGAGCAACACTTGATCAACTCGGGTGGAGAAAATGGAAACAGCACGAAGCATTCCGTGTTTGCCACTTGCCAAGGCATGGTTGATCTGAAGTTCACTCCGATCAAAAACGTATTTATTTTTCTAATAATGACAGCAATTATAATTGTTATTTTGAAATATTAATCGATGTGCATAAAGATTAATTGATTAGCTATAGCTAATTAGTCAGTCATTTTAAGTTCGTAAATGACTAAAGTTGTTAAAATGTGTTAATTGTATTTGTATTTAATACTAGAACTATTGACTGGGTCCACATGATCCAGACACTGCTTTTATAATAAATAAATTTGATATAATTTTCAAAAATTCTGACTTATTTTAAACAAAAATAAAAATTGCAACAATAATAAATTGTATTTCCATTAAGCGTTCAAACAATTCTTATTACCACTGTTCTTGTTCTATTCTTGTTGCTTATAATTAAAACATTTATTATTACAATTGCACTAAAATCCCTGGACAAAATCAAAAAATTATTATTATTATTATTATTATGACTGAAATCATCAGAACATCAAGAAATCCAAAGAACCTTCGGGCAGGAAGGAGCAGGTGGTGAAAGAGTTGAAGACCAGTCGTGCCTACGAAGTAAGGAAGTCTCCCCTCTACCACGGTTCTAAACTCTACTCCATGGACTGCCAGCTGTTGTGCACTTGCGATGTCAAGAAGGCCCAGTGGTACCTTGACAAAAATTTGGGAGGTTTGTTGCTTATTGGTTAACTAATTATTAATAAACCGATATTATATTCTAAGACAGGTGTGATGTTTATTGATTAACTGAGTATTAAAATACAAGAATAATAAGATGGCCTTGGTATGTTATTTGTTTGAAATAACTTTTAAATTTAAAGGTTGCAAATTTATTTTCACAACATAACATATGGATAATTCGGTTGTAAAATCTTTTGACATGTATTGTAGTCTAATAGTTATAATTGTCTTGCAGTTATAATTGATACATTCTTCTGTAATAATTGTGACCTTGTTTATTGAATGAAATATTTATAATAAATGGACAGGGAAACTCCTCTGAAGCTTCCTGATGGAGCTCCAAGGCAGAGTAATAAGAAACAATCTTTTCTTTATTATTTCCTTTTTTCCTTTCTCCAGAAAAAATGAGCGACGATCCGCTATGCGTGCGACTTCTATTCGAGCCGACCGGAAGACCGGCCAGTCAGAAGGACTATTACCTCCAGGAAAAGGATAATTTGTGCGTCGTTTGTGGAAAGCAGGATTCGTACATGAGGAAGTTCATCATTCCACATGAGTATAAGAGGTGAGTTTTCAAAGTAATTATATTTATTATAGAATAATCACTCCTAAGTCTATATATTAATATCCAATTGATATTTATTATTAATATTTATTATCATTGTAATAAAGAACTTCCTGCTTGATTATTATTGTTATTATTATTATTATTATTATTATTCTGTTACCACTGATGATGTATTTGGATATGTAATATATGAAAGATGCATAATTCATCCTTTATTTAATAATCCACCTCAACCTTTCTATCCAAGGCATCTCCCAGCAATTTCAAAAGAACACAAGTCGCACGACGTTGTGCTGATGTGCGTGCCCTGCCACCTGCTCAGCGACCAATTGGATCTGCCCATCAAGGCCAAGCTTGCTGACAAGTATAAGGCGAGGATCAGGTGCGACAGGTACGTCAGTCAGTCCAATGACGTCACCAAAGTCAAGTCTGCTGCTCAGTAGGTGTCCTATGGCTAAGTTTGCCATTTATTATTATTATTATTATTTTTTTTATTTATTTTTTTTATTTTTATTTTCTCGGCCTCACACCCAAAACACAAACAACAATATTCCGACGGCCTCTCCAAAGTTTAGTGTCCGCACTAGGGCCCGAGATCACCCTGGACATTCGGTCAGAAGGTGAAATCCCGATCGAACGCGCCGAGTAACGTCAACTGCCAATGTCATTGAGAATTCGCAGTCCGAGAAAGTGCGATTGCCCTCGGAAGTGGGCACCTGTGAGCCCTCCAGATTTTGTAACTGTGACTGAGGACCGAGAGCACAACGTACATTAAACTCGTCTTCGAAGCGCCGCACTCTCTCCAGAATCTGTATGATTCTGCACTCATGACTCCTCTCCAGTTGCAAACGCAGGCGCCAACCCTCGGAAGCATTCTTTGGACACCGGCTGGGGCATTCCTCAACATCCAATCATGAACATCTTTAATGTCATACTTTGAAACCTTGCTCTTATGACACTTGTCTAAATCATAATCATCGGATATTATAAGTTTGCCATTTATTATTATTATTATTATTATTATTATCATCAATATTGTTGTTATGGTATTTATTAATTTAAATAATAGTAATAATAATGATATTCCAATTTATTGTGTGATTACTACTATTGTTACTCAGTTTTGCTTCGTCAAAATATGACTAATAGTTAAATATATTAAATAATCGTTTAAATATGATTAATATTTTATATTTGTTAATATTAATATATAATACGTTACTATTTAAATCGATTTCAGGGCATTAAAAAGGGACAAACAGTCAAAGAAAATTCCAACATCCAGAGTCGAAGAGTTGGAACAAACTCTCAAGGACCACTTCAAGGTAGAAGCCATAACCGATGACATCATCCAGAGAGGCCTTGACCTTGCCAAAGAGTGAGTGCAGTGCATTAAGTCAAAAGATATTCAAATCGTTGGCTATTTATTGCTAAATATATAACAAATGTTTTTGAGAATGAACTTAAAAAGCAATTCTAAAGTTGAAACACATCATTATGTCACCTAATTAATTGCTAATTAGCATATTATAATTTGCATGTTGCACAATTAAGGTATTCGTAAATGGCCAAATTTGTAGCCAATGCTTTGACGGTTCAAAGGGAGTAATGGATATTCAGTGTAAACATTTAATTTACAATGTTGTTGTTGTTATTGTTTTCATTGTCATTGGTTGGTGGTGATAATCAAGATATACATATCCTGGCATATATCAAAATATATACCATTATATCCTCGCAGGAGAGAGGAGAACAAGGATTACGAAGAGCACGGAAAGAAGGTCATGGATGCCGTGCTTGCCGAAGGGAAGCTGGATGAATTCGAGGTCCTCTGGAGGCAGCACTTTTTGACCTCAATGAACCCACAGTTCATGCCCCTACAGTGGTCTGTCAATCATGGCCATGATCAAATAATGCCTGGACTTGACATTGAAACCATTGATGAGTTGTGAATGATTAAATAGAAATTCTGTGATTTAGAATTACATGCTCATCACTAACATGTTTTGACTTGATCGTATTGCATCTCATCTTGTTCAAGATGTTCTTAACTATGAACCTCGTGCATTGAGGATGTGGTAGTGGCTGATAATGCTGCAGTGATGTGACCATTGCTGGATACTTTATGTGATACAGGCCTCTTTCAGGTGTTATAAATATAATGCATTATATAGAGGACGTGATGGTGGTAGGGTCATTTGCATAATTCATCATCTCTCTGTTAATTTCTCTAACGATTTCGTTACTTTAGTTTTAATTTTTTTTTTGTTCTGCTTTGTGTTCAATGTTTTGTTCAATGTCATATCAGTTGCTTATGCATGATCCAAAGAGCCAGGAATTAGATTTGAATAATTAATTATTAAATTTGAATAATTATTAAATTTGAATAATTATTAAATTTGAATAGTTAATTATTCAAAGCCACCCTCATCTGTACAGTAAGTTGGCTCTACAAAGGCCTCATGCGATATAAAGAGTAAAGGCTAATTTTTGCAAAATTAATTCAAAAAGCAAGAAAGTAATTAATTATAATTTACTCGGAGCTTTATGACCAAGCTACTATTAGGGAGCTGCAAATTATTTACTTCTCCGAAAATATTTTTATGAGTTTATTATATTTTAACAAGATCGTTCTAAGAGTTTAAAAATAACACATGAAGAGGAATATCGAGTGCATCTCCTGATGGAACTTCAGTTGAACTTTGATCGCCTGTTGAGCAACAGTTTTGCAGTCCAAAGTCGTCCGGTTTCGTTATCGTGAACTTTGGAGCATGATGCATTTTCGACAAATTAAAAAAAAAAAATTTTTTTTTATAACTTAGTATAAAACGTATTTCGTCTTCTTCTTGTCATCTGTTTTTCATTTGCCTTTAATAAACTTCAAAAGAAGTTTCAACGGACCTCCAAGACTCAAGAAAATTTATGTTTGAGCAAAACTGAAGTGAGATCATTGAGTTTTTTGGTCCATAAAGCATGTTTTGTGGTTTTATTAATAGAAACATCTTTGTGAGGAAATTGCGCCTTGATTTTCTTCTTTAAAAGGACCGAATTCAGGCAATTTGCAGTATTGGTAACACTGCTTTACTCAAATTCAGAAAGAAGTTCCCAGAAATGGATGGAAATAATGGATTCAAAGCCGAGGTATTTGTGGACAATTAGCATGTAGCAATGCTTTAGACTGTTTGCTTTAAGATTTCAATTAAAGTTTAAATTACATGTTTAGACGTGTTAAATTAAATTTGAGAAATAAATTAATTTCTATAGTTAAAGTCTTATGAAATCAGAACTGATAAAAGCTTCAGCGGACAAATCACAATGGATTGAAAGAAATAGCAAGACGTTGCAATTGCATTGAGACAAAACAATGAGATGGACTGAAACAAGCTAAAATATTTGAAGGAATGTTATAGGGAAGATATTGTTTTGTGGGCCAACACTGACAACAATAGAGGTGACGAAACCCCTTTTGTCCTTGATATTTAAAGACTCAGGTGTTCATAGACCTGCTTTTTGACAAAAAGAGACTTTCGAGCAACAGACAAACAACAAACGTCAAAATTTTAAAACTGTTTCCATCAAAATAATTTAAGTAATTAAGTAAGAATAATATTGGGATTAATCAAAGAAATTAAATGTTAGCTTTGCGATCGGTATCTAGGTCAGCATCATCCAAATCTGATGAAATGTTGCCGACTGCATCTAGCCAGTGTGTGTTTGGTTTGCAAACATTTGATTCCTTTAATTCAGCGCCACCTTTGTCTTTTCAGCCCGTAATTGTTTGGCTTTTGCCCTTTAAAAGGGACAATTCTATCTCAAACGATTCATTTTTAAATTTCCTTATGGATGGAATTTATCAGGTATTTCGCGCTTTCAATAACGTAACTTGTAAATTCTGACATCGTTAGACTTTCAGTTAACCTTTTTCTTTTTAAATTGTCTTTTTGATATTTATTGATATTATTAATAAATCGTATCAATACCGATGTTGTCACCATGACAATACGAACGACAGGTAATTGGCATTTTTGTTTTCAACCTATTAAGGAGTGAAATTTATGAAGAGAGAAAAAAAGATTTTTTTTGAATGACTTTTGAACTTTGGTTTGGCCGATCTAAGTTCATCAAAGCAAAGAGATTGGGTTTCTTAACCGACGTAGCTAATCGGTCGGCATTTGGCTCTCATTTCGATTCTTTAACTTTGCAATTGTGTAATTTGGATGAGATATTTGAGACCATGAGCGACGCTTACAAAGTTTGTTGACCAATAGTGCAATTTCATTCCATTTCTTCGCGTTTTCAGTGGCTTTTATATTTCAAAATGAATCGTAAATTGTTCTAACTTGAAATTTGCCGAATCAGCTTTGTTCAGTTCGAAAACGTTAAAATGCCAAATATCATCGTGATTCCATCTCATTTTACAGGCAGTTCAACCCGATGATTTGGAATCTTGCACAAAGGTTGTCTTTTCCGTCGAGGAAAGTGTAGGGGCATTGGCCAAGGCTCTCAGAGCCTTTGAGGTAAAGAATTTGTCTGCTTAGACCTTAGCTATTAAATTGGAATTACATTATAAGCGATTGTATCTCGGAATGTGAGAGGTGTGAATCTTTTACAACCAATGGCATTCTTTTGATATATGTGCCTTATTGATTTAATTGAGCTCACTACTTGATGTCGTCTCAAAAAGACGGCCAATCTGATTTAACTGTAATTTGTTTTTGCCAAATTAATAATGTCAGAAAAAATTTACGAACAGAAATTGAATGAGACTCAAAATGATTAATTCTAACCACGAATTCTCAACCAGAGACACGATGTTAACCTTCTGCACATCGAATCAAGACCTTCGAAGGGCTCCAAAAATAAATACGATTTCTTCGTCGATTGCGACAACTCGAATGGCGGGCTTGACAACGCCCTGATGGATCTGAGAACAATGGCCGATCACGTGACCGTTCTAGCCAGAATTATTGACGAACCGCTTCAAGATGCAGGTTAGTTTGGTTAATTAGATTTTTATTAATGCATTATAGTATGATATTCACAAATTATTGAATTTATGTATCTAATAATAATAATTAACCAAAGATTGGTGAAGCATTAACAGTTTGGTTAATAAAAGGGTTTCATGAAAACTCAGTTGTTCTTGTAAACGTAAAGAAATCTGTAGCTCTTCAGCTACAAAGTTATTCAGCTTTGATCATCGAAATTCTTTTATAAATAAACTTATTCTCTTTTTGTAGTTCCATGGTTTCCTCGAAAGATTCAAGAATTGGACAGATTTGCAAATCAAATTCTGAGTTACGGAGCGGAATTGGATGCTGATCACCCGGTAAACACGAGTAATTTTTACTTAAATAATATAATTAATATAATAATTAAATAATTATTTAACTTGTTTATATTCTTGCTATTGCCAAATATAAAATAATTCGTTATATTCCAAAAATATACTTAGTTGCGCCTTTTCATATCTCCTCCAATTTCGCGATGTTATTATTAATATTTTAAAAATAAACGAAAGTAACAATTTAAAAGAAATAAATTGAAAGTGTTTTTATTTATTTCTTGTTGCTGTTCAGGGTTTTACAGACGAGACTTACAGAAGTAGAAGAAAAGTATTTGCTGATATTGCGTTTAATTACAGACAGTGGGTTGAACGTTAATTTATTTATTTAGCATCAAAATCAATCGATTAATTTAAATTCATTAAAATAAATTATTATTATTATTATTAAATTTAAATTTGGAAAATAGTGGACAGCCGATACCAAGGGTCGAATATACAGAAGAAGAGATAAAGACATGGTTAGTAACTCACAATTACTTAATATAAACACACACACACACATATATATATAATATACATATATATGTAATGTTATATAAATAATATATAATGGATTTAGACAGCATTATAATTACGAATAATAGGATAGAAATAATTCAATGAAATATTTAACAGGGGCACCATCTATCGTGAACTGACGAAATTGTACCCGACCCATGCGTGCCAGGAGTTCAATCACATCTTTCCGCTCCTGAAAGAAAACTGTGGGTTCAGAGAGGACAACATACCACAGTTGGAGGATGTTTCCAACTTTTTGAAAGGTCAACTAAGTGCAGATTTTCATATCATCACCGTAAAGCAAAGAATAATTTCATACAAAAATAAAATAATTATAATTTTATATCTTCTATATGATATTTAATTTTAATTTTAACATGTTTTATTTATATTATTCGTTTTATTTGATTATTTTCTTTTAATTCTAAAATAATGGATCTTTTCCAGATTGCACTGGATTTACACTCCGACCCGTGGCAGGTCTTTTGAGCTCAAGAGACTTTTTGGCAGGACTTGCCTTCAGAGTCTTCCACTCGACTCAGTACATCAGACATCCCTCTGTTCCTATGTACACCCCTGAACCGTTAGTATCATCTTAATGATTGAAGCAATACTAAAGTTTATTTATGACTGCAAATCGTTATGTTTAAATAATTATATTATTAATTAATTAATTTATTTTTTACCAACAACCTTGTTTTATAATTGATGTAAGTATATTTGTTCCACTAAGCTGAAACAAATCAATGTAACAAATCACTATTACAATTGGTAAACAAATTAACATTAAACATTGAAGAGACGTTTGCCATGAATTATTTGGACACGTTCCGCTGTTCGCTGACGAATCTTTTGCTCAATTCTCACAAGAAATTGGACTGGCCAGTCTTGGAGCTCCAGATGAATACATCCAACAACTTGCCACGGTGAGGGGACTTCTTGGTGTCGTTGCATCATAAATTCAAATAAATATTTACATAAATTTACATGAAATAAATTATTCATGTACATAAAATAAACAATAATAATAATAATAATAATAATAATAATAATAATAAGTTGATCCATCAAGGTGGAACAACAATTATACTTTATACAAAGATAATTACATTAAAAATTGCTTCTAATTATAACCTTTTACGTAGATATAAATATACAATTAATTCATTTATTAAATTAATTAAACAAATTTCCATTCAGGAATAATGTTTCAATTAAAGGCTTAATTAAGAAGAAAATTAATTAATTAATTTAATTTAATTTTATTTTTAAGAAATGAACTTAATTGTCTGTTGATTCTGTTATTGATTCTGTTTCACTCTATTTTCTGTTGACAACCGCTATACACAATTGTGTAAGTGGTCATCGAATGACCTTCATTTTGTTTAGAAAATAATAATAACAATAATAATTATCATAATAGTAATAATACAATTGCATCAACATTTCATTACTCATAGAAATCTAAGTTAATCCCAGGCGTGTACTCTTAACAGTGTTACTGGTTCACGGTCGAGTTTGGTTTGTGCATACAAAATGGAGAAGTGAAAGCTTACGGTGCAGGTCTCCTGTCATCCTTCGGTGAACTCCAGGTAAACATTCTGGTTACCATGGTGACTAAAGCCATAGTTTGGCGAATCATTGTTCCCTCAAGATTTCTACAACTCGAGTTGAAATGCTTTTAATACTTTCAAATAAGTAACATTTGAAATTTAAAACATTGCAGATGTTATGGTCAATACACTGATACAAGTTTAAAATAATTTTTATTAGTATTGCCTGTCAGGAAAGCCACAGATAAAAGAGTTTGATCCAGAATCTACCGCCGTCCAGCCCTATCCAATCACCCAGTTTCAGCCCATTTACTACTGCACTGACAGTTTCAGTGTTGCCAAAGCCAAGTTGAGGTCTGTCCATATTGTTCCTTTGTTGTTTTCCTTGTTATGATTGGAATAAATAATTGCTTAAATTAATTAAAATGCTTTGAGGAAAATAATAAATTAGCACTCATATTATGAAATTGATCCTTCATTGAGGCATGAAACTGCCTCCAAACTTTCAGCGCAAGTAATTAAATAATAATAATTCGCGGTTTATTTGCAGACGATTCGCTCAAACTATTCCGAGAAAGTTTGCAGTGAGATACAATGCTTACACCTCATCTGTTGAGGCACTTGACAATACCAGACAGATTGCCAATTTCGCTTCCAAGCTTCGAGGTTCAGCAAAAGATTTCACATTTATTAATAATATAAATTATATTATATTATAAATATACTTTATAAATATGTGTGTGTTTTTTTTTTAAATTTCATTTGTTGTTCTTTATATTTTAAAATGGTACAAAATTGATTAAGTGCTTTACTTAAGTAAATTCATTTGAAATATTTTTGATAATCTGCAGTACAAAAAGCTTGAATTATAATTCGAGTCAGTAATGAAATAATACCAATCTTAATTTCTTCCCTGAGCTTGTTATTAATTAAAATTAATTTTTCCAGGGGACATCGAAATCCTGGAAGAATCACTGAGAAAGCAAGATGCCTTGGAGTCAACGAAGCACAACCACGAAGCCAAAGTGAACGGAAAAGTTGGTCTCACAGGATCACTTTCGTCCAACTTTGTTGTTTAAAAGTGGAGCAATTTTTCCAGTAAAATAAGGATTTATTAACTTGTCTCAACAATTTACAAAAACTCCGGCTGCTTGATATTCACCTTGCATTTAAATATATTAATTTACCAATTCTCCTATCTAGTTTATGCAACCCTAAGTAATTCGTTTGCTTTATCGACGTTTATTTCAATATTTTTCTCTTCAAGTTTGATTTATATTTATTTGATTATTAATTCAATCATTTCCAGTTGAAGATATTTGCCTTGTTCAAAATTTGTACAAAACTCTCTAGACTTATAATTCTTCTGCATTATAAATGACTGGAATAGTATGACAAACATTAATAACATTTCCCTTACGTCAATTTAAAACATGACTTATTTACATCGCTCACTTAAGAGTCAGTTATGGATTGCAGCATATTCCTGTCGCTTGGAAACAGTCCTACGAGGAATTACATTTGAAATGCATGTTGACTTACATTACTGTGCTGTTTAACCAAATGAAATACGATGGTTTAATCAATAAACTCAAAAAAAAAATTGAGAGATGCGGAGTTCCTTGAATGAATTTATACTTCTAAGTGTGAAATGACATGAAACAAGAAACTGTTTATTGATGTTTAACTGGAAGCCTCAATAATAAACAATTATTTACAATTTAATTCGAACAAAATAAGAACAAAGTTAAATTAAAGATTTGTTCCCGTTTCGTTTACTTAAGATTTTGGCAGCTATTGGCGACTTGGGATGATGTCGCAAGACGTGATTGTCGTGGGCCCTGTACTGGCAGAATCCCTTATTGCATACTTGGCACTCAAATGGTTTCTTATCGGAGTGTATAAACCTGGAAGAGCAAGGAATATATTTCTTAGGTCGTTTATTTTTATGATAAACAAAACTTATGTTCATCTTTGTTTTGTATCTCATTGTAAAATTAATAAATATTTGCAAGTGAAATGAAATTATGATTTATTATGACAATCTACAACAAGATTTATTTTTAACAATTACAAACACATGAAGTCATTGAATAGTTGCTAGTTGAATAGTTCGATAGACGATGATTCTTATTTATTGGATCCATCACCATGGTAACGAACAAAGACTCACTCGTGATCCTTCAAATGATCCTTCCTTCGGAAATCTTTTCCGCACGTGGAGCACTTGAAGGGTCTTTCGTTCGTGTGTTTCCTCATGTGGACGTTCAGATTGTAGAACTTTGTGAACTTCATTTTGCATACCTTGCACGTATACTGCCTGGAATAAGATTATAATTTTAAAATAATCTATTAGAAGCAGCTAGTTATAACTAAGATTATTATTAATATCAATTGTTAACTAATGATTATTATTATTAATCATGATTTCCATTTTAATTTACTTCCAAGGAAACTTGCTAGACAGTTCATCAGCTCATTTGTTGTTATAATTTTTTAACGTTTGTCTGAATTAGACTTCAAGACTATCTCTGATTATTCCATGAATTCATAATTTATTCGTACCGCTGATGTATTGTTTGGTATTTGTTTGATAATAAATGAAATGTTTTTAATTCGCAGCTCATGAAATTAAAAATTTGGAAAACAACCGGATGAAAATTGTAGAAAACTCTTACTTTGTTAATTCCTTCACTGAACTTTTCTGAGCTGATGCGAGTTTATGAGTTCTGTGATTGTGGATTAAATTTGAAATTAACCAGGGATTAATTAATTAATTACTATAAATTTGAAGGAATTAAGTCGCAAAAATGACCAAAATATGCAAAAAAGCCGTCAGTCTACCTGATAGGTGATGGAGTTCCTTGGGACTGGGAATCACTTGAGGAGAGGCTCCTTGAAAAAAAATGAAAATTAAGTGATATAATAATTAATATTTAATAATATTAATGACTTAGAATCGAGATTTAAATTTTAAATAACCAAAATATTTTTAAATCTATTAATCATCGGTCTCGGCCGATAAAAGATGTGGTTGTTTTGAATAATCGTTTGTTAATGAGTTAATTACGTAATCCTACGACACCTTCAAAGGTTATAAATGCGTCTCAAATTACCTTGTCTTGTCGTGCATTAAATTTGCATAATTATGCTTAATAAATAAAAGTAAGTGATGATTGGGTTGAATTTATCGATTTTACAATTAAATCAATTAAACAACTCAAATTAGGTGATCAATGTTGAAGTCAAACCTTTTATTTATTTATTAAAATTATGATTAATTGCCATTTATGTTTGCAAAGTTGGAAATTCAATATTAATTCTGTAAAAAAATCTGGCAGATCGTAAACTAAGCAAACGTATCTACGTTCCTAATAAACAATTTGTCACAAATACTGAGAGAACTTTCTAAGGAAGCTTTCAAAGAAGAGAGTTTTCCGTAAACCGAACAATAAACCACTTATTAAGGCAGAGCCCCGAGCCTTGTAATCTCATTTACTAATAATTGTTTAATTATCCAAAGCAATTGATTATTTTATTTATTTAAGTTATTTCCTCCATTGAAAGGAAATCAATAAAGACATTAATATTAAAAGTTCAAATAAGGCATTCAAATAAGCTTACTTGCTATTGCTTCTCACGGCCGTGCTGTTCTCTCTCAAAAGATTTTCAATAAGAAATGCCGAGGCCCTGCTCGACAATTTTGAAATCTTTGAACTTTCTCTGTCCTCTGTAATTGTATCTGCGTCTTGACTGGAGTCACAAAGTTTGTCGTTGCTGGACGTGAAACATTCCTTGACTTCGTGTGCGACTATGTCACTGGTTACAGTCGCTTCGATGCAGTTGGGAATGGATGGATAGCAACCATTCGATGAAACCAGGAGAGGAAAAGTAGTTAAAACTTCAGCTGGAGTTCCAAACGGATGCACGAGAAAGGGAGCAATGATAGGAGCGCTCCGCACCAAAAAACCTTTATCTAACAAGTTCATCATTCTCCAAGCTATAGGCACCATCTTATCATGTAAAAAGAAAAAGACAAAAGACGGAAGACTTAAAAATTAGGGCATCCTATTTTAAGGCATGGATAACGTACATGTATATTCGCATGCTGAAGGCTTGAAATTGCCGCTCTCCGAGTAACTGACCAATTAAGGAGGTGGTGACAGGGTTGTGGCCAGCCAATGAGAGTGAAGACATTTAGCGCTCTCTGGCGCGCGCCGTGAACTCATTGACAAGTTTATCGCCGGTATTTTGAAAGCGATTACCTAATTATTGGCCAATTAATCGATTGTTACTCAATAACTTGTAACTCGCACGAGTAACTTGTAACTTGGAGCCAAGATTTTAACAACTTTGTCAAAACAATTGTCAGATATTTTTCGTTAGGTTAAGTTACTAACTTCAGCGGCGGAAATTATTAATTGAATTTTATACCAAAATTTACTTATCATTTAGCACTTAATCATTCAAAAATATCCAGATGTTTAGTCAGCATTATTAAAACGTTTTATTTGGTTGAACACCGTAAACGTTTTTACAGTAAATTTGGTAATCAAGCAAATAATTACGACATTTAATTAACTAGGTAAATGAGAGTTTATTAAAACTAAAGATCCTCCACAATGTTGATAAATGTAAATCGTTATTCCAATCCCTTATTACTTGTTCCCCTCACAAATTAAGTAAATAAAATTAGAGATTTCCGTCTAAGATTAGGATCATTGATGAATGAAGTCCTGCTTTGCCAACAAAATACTCCCGAGTGTTCAGAGGCAGGGTACCCAAGGGAATCCCGCGGGCCTCAGGTGTTTGTGATGGGGACACGCTTGAATGGTTTCATGTTTCGCTTTCCTTTCGTCACGCTGCCTTATTTTAATGTCTCAAGTTCAAAGCCGTCCGTCTCTTGATAAAGATTTTCGTTATCCATTTCTAGAATTCATTTAGCGAACAGAAGGATAATATGTTTGGTGTTTTTTTATATAAAATAAATGTTTAAATCTTTATTGCAATCCTCTATAAATCCATTAAAGTTGTAGTTGTAACCATATTTATATTTTCAGCCTAGTAGCGGAGGCATGCAATATAACTGTCACTTTTTTAACATTTATACAGATTTGTTTGAGGAACGTCTGTCCTCAGAAGTTGTTAAAACTTCTACTATTTATTACTTGAATTTATTCGAAAATTTTCTCAAATTTCTCTACCAATTATTCGTTTCTCTTGAGATTCAATTTAACCTGAAAAGTCACGCTTGTTTTAATTGACTTTTCATGTCATGCTTTGCTGACAATTTCCTGTCAACGAATCTGTGGCAAGAGCTAAAAAGTCGCAGTTCTAACAGTTTCTAACATCCTCGATTGTTTTAAACGCTAGAATCGCCATTCTTCTTTGTGAAGATAAACCACTCCAAGGTCTGAATCAAGAAATCAAATCTCATTGACCTACAAAATCTAGGTAGTAAATGAAGTAGATTCAATCATTAAGTGGAAGTTAATAAACCATGTCGTCATGGATGACTGGACACGCTTCTTTAAGGTGGTCTCTTGGGACGGAGTCATCCGTCAGTCAAGCTGGAAGACAGGTCGGGTCTGTGTGTGCCATCGTTCGTCCCTGGTGATTTTCGGCTAATTGGAATCCAAACCCTGAATAAATAGATTCTTTACGATGTGCTTTTATGGCGATATTAAGTTAATTGGTTAATCGGCACTTAATCACCGTGAACTGTTTTCTCAAAACTCATTTTTATCCTAACATTTATTGCGATTAAAGTTTATGGTTAATGATAGCTTTCCAGCCTTTCTTTTAGAAGTTTGTTTTAGCTTTCCATTATTCAATAAAAGCTAGAAATTTCGACATTTAAGAGTTTTAAGCAGCTTCCGATTTTTTTCTATTTTCCTGAAATAGCTTAGGCATCGACCTCACTCAGAAGCTCAGTTCGTGCCATCAAAGTTTGCAGAAAATTCTCAGATCCAGTACATTGTTACCAAAGTTTCTGTCAAAGACGAGTGAAAGTTAAACAAAAACTTTCAGAAAGTTGTCAAATACCAGCACGATTTCCTCCTCTGTTGGTAGAGAAGAGCCCATTCATACGACTCATGCCTAGTAGTGTTTAACAGCATGTATTGAAAATACATAAGCCGGCCATACCTGAAACAATGCAAAGTCAGTTATGGTATTTATGGCTACAATCGTGAAACTACTTGAGTCCACGTGAAATATTTTGTACTTTATTAATGCGCCTGAAGGTTCTAACAATCACTGAAGTATTTTGTCGCTAAAATATGATAATCTGGAATTAAGAGACAATTTGACAAATTCATTTGAGGATTTTATTTTGAGAAAATATTCTAAACTGTTCATTGACTCGTGAAGATATGTTGTCTTCGAATCGTTCCAACATCCAGACGGGGATTCTGCTTGTGTCCACGATTTCCATTGTTTTGTATTCATTAATCTTCGAGCATCCAGAAGAGGAACAAGTTGAGGACTTGATCGATTACGATGCCATTGAAGAGGTAAATTAAAAAAATTATTCAAGAATTCTATTAGACTTCAAATGCATTCCGTTTGTTCTTAATGACCCGTCGAGTTCATTCGGATAAGAGTTGTTCATGATTTCTTAGTTTGCATAAACGATGTTTGTGGCCATGTTTTCAATCTGATATCTCTTTGAAGTTCAGTATCTCATTTCCTCAAGTGGGACCTACTGTTAGCCAAATAGTTGGTTACGTAATTGATCTTAGAAACTGTTACAATATTTAAATTTATATTTACTTTTAAATCATCGGGAAATATCGAGTGTTGTTCAATTTCGATTTGTCGTTCACAGCGATCTTAAGTTGTATTAATTTAACATTTGAAACACTTTTAAAAATCTAACCGGGAGCGCTTAAAAGTGGTTCTAAATTGACGGACCAAAATAAAATCATTTTGATTCAAACATTTTTTTACAAACTTGAAACAAATTTCGAGGATTGTAAAAAAAAAGATGAAAATTTGGAATTGAAATTAAATTTAAGTGAATTCATTTACAATCTTTAGGGACTAATTATCGTCATTAAAGGGTTCGTGCCAATGTTTAACTTCAAATAGCATGACAAATCGAATAAGAAAGTGTCTAATTAACAGGAAAAAGTGATATGACAATTATTCATTCATTTATTTTAAAATAAATAAAACAAATTAATTTAATATTTGTATTTTACTTTAAATCTGAATAATTAAAATGAAAAAAAGTAGTTTTCTTAGAATGCCATTGCAGTTTTTTTTTACATCGCATACAAGACTCGTTCAAGAAATCTTTTCACTTTCAAATGCTTCAAGCACAGTAGGAGGCTTTTAATGTATCAAAGCAACTGATTTGTAATAAATAAACCTTCGACCTAAAATGATTGTATCTAAAGTTGACTTAAACCCGCTCAAACTTCGTTGTATTGATTAAAATTAATATATTTTAGAGAAATAAATAGATGGATCTATGTACGAATGAAGTGATAAATAAATATAAAAATATATTATTTAAAAATACAAAATATAAACATAAATACGTCGATGAATTGTGTCTTCAGGAACTCGAAAGTACGAATCCGGTGAGAATCGTACCCTACAAATCCCCAATCAACCCGAAACTTTTCATCCCTTGGCCACCAGGTGTCAGTTACGACCCATTTGCCGAGAAGGACGATTTGGCAACCCTTCTGAAGAACCGCAATGTCCCTGGAGACCACTGCCATAAAAGCATGAAAAACTCTGGAAGATCCGAAAAGTAAAAATAATAAATCCGTTTAAAAGTTTAAATGTCGGAAACATTTTTGTTATTAATTGTTATTGTTATTATGTAAAAGATTTCGAGTAAGGCATACATTGATTTTATTTTCAAAACAAACTATACATTCAGTATGATTCATAAATTTGTTCGGGTTCATGAATCACACAATTGGTTCTTTTGAAATTTCAAGAAAAAACAATAATTAACATTAAAACGTGACACAATATGCAATATAAGGCTCCACAGAGAAAAATGTTAATCACAGGTTCACACGGATCTGGAAAGCAGCAGATCGCCTCATAACGAGGAAAGGACTTTGGAATCCAAATGATTCCAATGTCGAGGTGATCCTTAATGCTTTGAGTGTCGCTTGTCTGACCAAAGTGGACGTTTTGCAGTCAGACGACTACGAAAATGGAGCGAATGAGAAGTGGATTGGAACCTTGGAAGGGGGTCAGAAAGTCGTCTTAAAGATTGTCTGGTCAGACCTAAGGAATTCATTTTTTTGTTTTAATTTTTTGTTAATAAACTCATCAATTATCTCATATTGTTATGTCTTTTTTAATTAAATGAAGTTGATAATAACGTTATTTACATCTTAATGCAAATATAAATTAGACATACATGTAATATAGTTATATCTGTCATACCTTTTACATATTTTTTATACATTTTTTCCAAAATATCTGATTTTGTTTCTTTCATCGAATATATTTAGACTGAAAATTCAAAGTTAATTGCTTAGGTGGTTAATGAATCTATTGTAAATATATTTCAGGTAATTTACTCGTGTCTAATTAATAATTTTTTATTAATAGGGAAGGGAAAGGCGACATGAAGAGAGGCGCTCTTTGCAACGATGGATTTGAAATGCCCACTTCTGAAATAGCTGCCTTTCATCTGCACAAGTATTAATAATGTATATCAATACAATTACCAAAAATATATCATCGACTTTCAACTTGACTTAAAAGTATAAAATAGTTGTACTATTAATAATGGAACTATCAATGGAAATTTTCCAGCATGTCTGCCATGGTTTTACTAAATACTGAACTGTGCTACTTAGAATTTTGGGATTCTTCAACACTCCGTTTGCAGTGGGCAGAAACTTTGACCTACTCAGAGACATTCTCCCCGTAGCTTCTGAAACCGTTGCCAAACAAATTCAAGTCAAAACTACTAAGGCAGGTGGTAACAATTTGCTTTGTCTTGAACAAATTATTATTATTATTATATTATTTAAATAATATCATTTAATGAAATTATTTCGTAAAACGATGTTTAACATTTGTTTAACAACTAACTTCAAATAATAAACAATTATATATATTATAATTATAAACAATCGAAGCCTATAAAAATTAATTTGAGAAAATTCTAGAATTGCGACAAATTGTTATTAGGGAGTGAAGCCTGCTTGTCTGCCAAGTGCTACAACTGTATGTATAAACATACAATCTGTCCAAGAGACAACATCGTTGAAGCGTCCATGGTTTATTGGATCGGCAGGAAAATGAAACTTCACACCTCTCCGGAGAATTTCATGCCCTTCTCAGTCGTAGAAAATAAAAGGTGAGGATCACACTTTCCATGCTATTATTAATTAATTAATTAATTAATCTAATATTTGTAAATTCTGTAGGCTTGATCTTAATTTTAATTTCGTTAAAGCACTGTCACAAATTGTTACATAATCTTGCACATGTCCTCTTGTAGAGTTACAATGTGTAAATCATCATTATTTATATATTTATTAGTTTCTGAAATAGTTTATGAATTCTTAAAATAATTTCGTTGACACTCAATTATTTCATTAAGATGGGAAAAGTTGAAATTCAACGACAAAAGTTACTGCACGGAAATACGTTCGTCTTTCCATCCGTATTCAGACGACAAAATGTACCTGGATCTCTTTGATTTTTCCATCCTGGATACTCTTATGCACCACTTCGACAGCAAACATTACACAATCAACGATGACAGTTCAGCCCACGGCCTCACAGTTAGACTGGATCATGGAAGAGCGTAATTAATATTTATTAATATATTTATTACTGCTTCTCAATTAAGAGCAAACATGGTTTAAGTTTAGATCGTAATTTTACTCGAAATGAAGTTCTATAATGATAACCAGTTATTTAATTGAATATGTAAGTAAGTTATCACAAGTTAAGATGGAGCAATTCTGACTTAAATTGTTTTAGTTGTCTAAACTAAGCGAATTTTAAAAGATGAGAAATTTTTAAAGAAACTCCATACTAATTACTTGTAATTAGTGTAATATATGTCATGTAATTCCTTACCTTTTTGTGAAAATATAGCTTTACTAAAAACTAAGAAATACTAAAACATGTTAGGTTCTGTTCCTACGACAATTTTGAAGAAGAACTTTTTCTGGCTCCGATAAACCAGTGTTGCACGTTAGTAAAGTTAAATTTTGCTTCATTTATAAATTGGCAATTCAGTGGACAAATGTTTACTTCACTTCATTCTTTTTCGGCAGGCTGCGTCGATCCACTTACAATAACTTGTTGAAACTCCGTGATGGAAAGTTGTCTAGGCTACTTAGATCGGCCCTTGGCAATGATCCACTCG
The DNA here is from genome assembly GCA_034509925.1 of Hirudinaria manillensis. Classification (NCBI taxonomy): domain Eukaryota; kingdom Metazoa; phylum Annelida; class Clitellata; order Hirudinida; family Hirudinidae; genus Hirudinaria; species Hirudinaria manillensis. The sequence continues at coordinate 5,422,781 of CM067538.1, read as the reverse complement.
CCCCAGTCTTGAAGTCGGCCTGGTTCTCTGTCCTTGACAAACGCCTTCAAATTACTTTGGAACTTTTAGAAAAATGCTTCAGGGCGAACGGTGCCGATAAAGTTCTCGTATGAATTGATTGAGCATCCCACTTTCTGACATCGTTGCTATGATAATTGTGAGAAATGATGCGAAAGATGGGACGTCACCCAAGCTTGAATGTATTCGTGTTTTTTTTTTAAAAACAAATTACAATTTTTTGACTTTAGAGAATCGTCTTTGAAATGTTCGTATGAATTATCTACAATCTTGATCTAGTTCGTTGAAAGTTCACTTTTAAAAAGAAAAGGTGTTGTTTTGCCTGTTATTTGGGTTGCCGTTTCGCAATTTCTAGATCACATTTTGGAATCGATTAAAGACGACTCACATAATTTATGGATTTAGTAACAAAATGTCCCTTTGAGAGATTACCCGGGGTAATTATTTACATTCGTTTAATCGGCCGACGAGGGGCGTTTACCAAATCAGGTCTTTTCGATTACAGTTCCTTCATTCATGTATTGATGAAGAATTGGGAGTTTTAAAAGCAGAAAATAATAAATTTTCAAACTACTGGTCACTGGAAGATTGGCTCGTAGTGAAAAGTTTAACGAAAAATTTCTTTAAAGATGCGCTAAAATACAGTTGGTCCACTGAGCAGGTGATTAGTTGAAATTTGTTTAAGCAGTGTACATGATTGATTGGTCCAAAGGAGCTTCTGTGTTTGGAATAGAATGCACTAGAGGTTGTCAGGCTAAAAGTTTAACATAAATTGAATAAAAATTTGAAGCAAAAGTTAATTTCAGTCCTCACTATTTTTTACATCCTAAAATATAGCTTTTATATAGCCATGATCATTGTTTTTATAAATGTTATAAACTACATCATGCTTGCTTGTAATGCACATAATTACTTTTGAAGTTTTGGTGATTAGTTATGAAGAAGCCTAGACTGTCTAGTATGAAAGTGGTATTAAGGTTTCTATATTTGAGGCATTACAAAATTTTATTTCTAATCAAAATTTTTGTTATTCCTTATATAATCTCTAAATCTAAGATTGTTTTGAAATATTTTGCAGCTCGTTTCCAATTTGAAAGACATTCCTGCATCGCATCAGATCGCATTTACCGATGCCCTGGAAGTCAGACGAAATGATTTGCTTAGCAAGCTTCTTTACGATACAAACAACATTGGCACCTCTTCCCTGAAAGATTTTGATTGGGAAGTCAAAGTTTGTTTTTATTATAATTGCTTAAATTTTGCTAGATGTGAAATTAGATTAATTTTGTTGTATGTTCAATAATTCAATTTTCCTAGCTAAGTCTTGCCAGTGATAAACTGGCTTCCATGTACGAGCCAATGCTGGGTTTAGATCTTGAAGTTCAAAATTCTGGTGGAGGCACAAAGAAACTATCTCTTGAGCTGAACAAAACAGAATTGAACCAAATTCTGACTTCCCTTGAAAGTGTCCATAAAGTATCTCAAATTAATAATATATTTAATAAATTTGTTCTATTTAAATTTTGTGAAATGGTAGCTGATAGGATAAAAAAAAACCATGTGTCATTTCCAGGCTCTTCTGAAGCTTAAAGCTTGAAGGAATAGATTTTGCTGATTTGAACATTCAAGATGCAACGAAGACTGAGATGTTTATTTGGAACTTTCGAAGACGAATTTTATAAAATAAAAGAATAATTGAAAATATATTAAAAGCTGTCTTTTACAAGCCTCTTCAAGTTGCGTGCGCGCGTGTGTAAATACGATATCTTGATATCATGCCATGACATTGAACTTCATAAGAGACCTCGCACTGTTGTTAGAACTGTTGAGCCAGTTGTGGAACTCGACGCTTTGCGTCAGAGCATCCGACGGCCGCACGGAGGGTCCGACCGGTCTCGGCATCGTGGTGCTCTGCTTGTCCGGGATGCCTCCTTCGCAGTCGATCAAGTCGGGCTGAGGTAAGGAACGGAGATTTGGGGTTCGGATCTGCTCGAATCGAACTATGCTGGGAACCGTGGTGCTGCTGAGAATCCTTCGTGCCTGAGAGGTGCCCAAGTTGTCATACCAGTCGGTGTACTTTTCTCTCTGTCCTGGAAAAATACAAGGCACTGGAAATAGAATTTCTGATATGGTTTTTACCTCACTAACGTTATTCAGGGCAGGGTATTCAGATTTTGTTTCGTCGTGCGTAAGATATGCTTTCTTGATTACGACTTTTAACCATAACATCATGACGTATGTACTAGCATAATAATTTTTAATGTATTAATCATTAATATTATAATTATATCATCAGTATTTATAGTATTTGTTACTACAACATAACAGTTGATAACTTGTATCAGAGGGTTTCAGAATATTTGCTGTTTCTGATTGATCAAGTTAACAGCTATGTTTGCCCGACCTGTTAATGGTTTTCCAGTCATGGTTTTATTTTCCATTGGATGAAGCAGCTGCTTCTTAAATCTTTCCTCAGTCCTCGGTCCAATTGCCACAGGGGACCTTTGTGGAAGAATCTCATCTCGGATGTAGACCACTATTGGCCCTTGGCAATCGTCCTCGACTTGCGACTTCGTAACGATAAATATTTGTAATAATATAAAGTATTTATCGTAACAAATATTTGCCACTATAAATATTTGTGATATCAAATGTTTGTGATAATGAATGTTTATATTTTAATTACAAATACTGATTTAAAATCGTTTAGGAAACGCGAAAGGAAAAAGGTCACGAAATTGCAATTAAATCATTCTTCTGGGATCCAGTAGAAGATCTGAAACAATTTATCGAAGATCGAAATTTGAAGGAGGAAGAAATCTTTGGAGGGAGCAGACAAAATGTGTAAATACTTATGCTAAGCTTAAAAAATTTAGTCCTGGGTAGGAGGAAGGCGGTAACCTACATCCGCCACTTGGGGGGGCGTCTTAAATTTCTTAAATTTAGAGCAGATAACTGCTCGACTTAATAGGGATTTAAAACCTCTTAAACATTTTTGTTAAATTCGAATAAAAAAGAAGAGAAATAACGTCTTTTACGAGTGGCTGGTTAGCCAGTGTCACGGCCGATAAAATTGGCAGGCAAAACACGACAAAGCACCTGCGATTCGCATTCATAGCGGAAGCAGTGAGGAGCATAACTGATATCACAGGAAACCGTTAAAAAGTCGTTCGGGTTTAAAGGCGGATACGGAAGAAGTTCACTTCATCTTTAAAGATCAATTAATTTGAAATAAAAAATGAAAAATCGACTATTTGCTTTAAATTAGTTGCTTATTCAATGCTGGTGAATGTGACTGAGTAATGTATGCCGCTAACTGTTAGGAAGTTAAGTTCTAATTTCGTGCAGGAAGATAATGAATCCAATCTACACGTAATAGCGGAATTGTGAGATAATTGACAATTATTCCTGAATTGTTTACATTTTTTGGAAGAACGGAACAACAATAACAAGGAATTCTTCTGCACAGAAGACCATTTTAAAGATCTTATCTTAAGATCCATATATAATTTGCAAGGATTATCTTCATTAAAGATATAAAATTCTATCGTAGAACGATCCAGAGGTTCAATAAAGCAATTTATGTCTTTAAAAGCGTTTACTGAGAGTTGGAATTACTAGAATAATGCATTATTAATATCTAACTTACCAGAAAGAAAATCTAATTTTCCCGCAGTGCTTTCAAATAATATCTGTAATTGAACCGAAAATTGTGGAATTCAATGAAAACAAAACAACTAAAAAACATTAGATGATTGATTTAAGACAAATAAACATGAAAAGAATAGCAACAATGGGAACGCAGGAAGGTATATTTTCATAATTTTGTTCCAAATTTGCCATGAAAATGACAAACTGCATATTGGCTGCATTTCGCTCTGAGACATCTTGAAGTAATTTATATCACAAAAGAAAACTGTCTATTAAGAAAACTAAAATGATTTTTAGGAATTTCAGCTTTTATTTCATGCAATTATTAATTATTCAAAATGTAATAAAAACCTTAATAGTGTTCTGTTGAATTCGTAAGTAGAGTCAAATAAAATAATTTAATTTTCCATAAGAAATGATCATATTTTTGTTTACCAACTTCGTTTTGTCATGGCAGAATCTATCAGCGTCAACAATTTTCTCAAGGCGGATTGTTAGACGAAAGAATGGATGGATGGGTGGATGGATGTGTGAATGAATAAAAGATTGAATGAATGAAAGGAGGGTTGGAGAGAATCGAGACAGAACAGGTTGGATGGACGGACTGATGTGCAGATAGATGGATTGTAAGAATGGAGGTGATTGTGAATTAAATTGCGTGAGACTTCCAGAAAACGTCGATAAGAATCCGGAGAATTTTATTGAGAAGTCTTTCACCTGGTGAAGAACATTTGAATTCTTTTATTTTTCTTTCTTCCTCCACGTTTTTTTAATATTTTTAATTTCTTTTTGAATTTAGCGGACGAAACAATAACAGTCCGGAAAAAGGTGGAAAAAATGCAACAATGGAGGAGCAGGGGAAATGAATTTGTTTTTTTTTTTGATTTTATAAACGGTGTTTCCGGGTGCAAAAAGTTTCAGGTTCAAAATGTTTTTCGGTTTCCCCGGCAATATTATTTGCATTTATCTTACAAACATTTTAAAAAATATTTATAATAAATTAATAATAATAATAATTATGTAATAATTTATGGGGTTATAATTATTAGCTGAGGTGCTATTATTATTATTATTATTATTATTATTATTATTATTATTATTATTATTATTATTATTTGCATTTATCTTACAAACATTTAAAAAAAGTATTTATAATAAAATAATAATAATAATAATAATTATGTAATAAATTATGGGGTTTATTATATTATTATTATCATTATTATTATTATTAATATAGATTAATTAATGCTGTCTCTGATGCAATAAAGTAGCTCCAATTAATGTGACTTTGCCTTATCTTGACTGATACGCGCATAATTCGTAAGTGGTCGTTTGATTCAAATTCGTCTCATTTATTACTTGCGCATGCGTCGTAAATCATGCAAAACCCGGAAGCATGCTGGGTCGCTCAATCATAAGTCATCTTCATCATCATAATCGTCGTCGTCGTCATCATCATCGAGGTCGTCATCATTGTTTTCATTCATTGTTTTTTGAAGCACAACAACTGGTAGGCCTGGAGATCCCTTGATGTAAACATCATCATCAACAACAGCAACAATGATACAGTGTTGAGTCAAAATGTTGAATTTCAGTTTGAACTATGTCTGGACTTGGTGGTATGACCAATTCATTAATATCATAATTATTATTATTAAAATTATTATTGTTATTATTTAAAAATTAGTTAATCAATTAATTAATTAATTGACTTAAAACCGAATGTAACTTTTATATTTACCTCAGCATGTTGGCGATTGTCGTCCGCTGTTGCGTTGCGCTGAGCGTAACTTCCGTCGGCGCTGCTTCCAACGGCCACATTCGTCCGCGTCTTTCCGTCCATCATCAATGACGTCATCATCGACTGGCTCAATTCCTTTCCTAGAAGTCCGTTCTGCTGGGAGCTTGGGCTTTTCCTGCCCTTGAAATACTTCGATTTCAGTTTCGTATTGTTGTTGGTCGTCGTGGTGTTACTGGTGGTGTTGTGCTTCTCGGCGTTCAGGTGTCTCCTTCTCCTGTCGGCGCCGAACATCCAAATGACGACGCTGAAGACGCTGATGAGGACCAGAATGACGGCCAAGAGAGCCGCAAGTACGATGGCCATGGTTTCGTCTGCTAGAATTTCGGTGGCAGAGTTGAGAAGGGACTCGTCTCTTGAGGTGGAAAGCCGGTCGAAGGAGATTTTGTTGCTGATGATTGCACGGAGTTCTCCGTAGCTGGACAGCGGAGGATCACCGCCGTCTTTAACCTGGAATGTTTCATCTGTTTAGGTGCAGATCAGTCTAGCCGTAGAGTTACACCTTTAGGCCATTGTTATTATTATTATTATTATTATTATTATTATTATTATTATTATTATTATTATTATTATTATTATTATTATTATTATTATTATTATTATTATTATTATTATTATTATTATTATTATTATTATTATTATTATTATTATTATTATTATTATTATTATTATTATTATTATTATTATTATTATTATTATTATTATTATTATTATTATTATTATTATTATTATTATTATTATTATTATTATTATTATTATTTTTTTTTTTTTCTTTTTTTCTTTTCCTTTTATTAGCCCAGCCAAAAACTCACAAAAAGCAATCAATTCATACAATTCATAATCCGATTCAATAATTTTAGGTCCGCCAATGGGTCTGGGAAATCCCGTCAGACCATTCAAAAAAAGGGAACTTTCAAGTCGATCTTACGAGTCATTGTATATTCACAAATGTCATTCAATTCAACTTCTTTTTTCTTCTTCTCCAGGCGTTATTTTTATAAGTTCGCCAAATCTTATGGGTCTCCTGCAACGTTTTGATGGAGGTCCACATGAGGAACCTCCTCGAGACCCCAAATCTTCTCCAAACCCTCCAAGACTCTTCTGCTATTGCTCCTCTCCAGTTCAAGACCAGGGCGGTGATGGTACCTTTCTGACTCCGTTGTTCTGGCATCGGATTATTTTCCTTCATCCATTGGTGGATTCCCGGAAGGTCATACTTTGCGACTTTTGAGGCATGTATTTTATTCAAGTCGGCAATATCCGATGCCACTGCCACGTCACACACGACGTATGTGGAGCCTTTCCATGCGCACAAATCAGGAATTTTTGTTCCTTCTATCGTCGGGATTCTGGGTTCGATGCTGGTAGTAAACCCCATCTTCTCAAGTTTGCTTCCTAACATGGCCAAAATGGAGTTGTGTCTAACATGTCTAGGACCATCGGTAACATGGCACCGCTGTATGATATGGCCCAGCGACTCCTCAGTCCGGCATCCAGCAGTGCAGAGAGTGCTCAAATACATCTTGTATCTCGATTCCCGCAATCTGTTGTGTAGGACCGCGGCTCTAACCTTCACGCAGTTGATCCATTGATCTGACGTCATTCTGCTAATTCCATCGATTAGCCATTCGCTTGGACCGATGGCGCTTGAAAATGATTGCAGTCCATATCCGTCAACTGTTTTGTACAGTTGTTTTGCCGTTCTGATGCCCATTGTTTTGGCGTCTGTACAATTCTGTGGGAGACCAAACTTCCTGACTTCTCCCATCACTGTCGTTCCGCCTCCAAGGACGTCCAGCATGAACTGGTCTCTATTCGCCTTGGCTTCTTTTAAGACCTGTGACATGCGACGAATTCTTATATTTGGAATCCATTTCCGAAGTTGAAGAATTCCGAGACCTCCCAGTCGGACTGGGGCATACAGGAATGCATTGGGGACGTCCTTCGGTAATTTCAACCAATGTCGAACTGTTCGTCTAATGGTGACGTCGGCGGCGTTCAAAGACTTGAGGCTTATTTTTTCGAAGCTGAGATGGTGTACAAGGCCAGGCATGAGATGAGTTCTGAGAATGTAGAGTCGCTGATGTGGTTCCAAAGGGGCGCGCGAAATGGAGTGTAGGTCTTTTTGAATTTTTTCTGCTATTGATGCATATTTTAATCGTGCCCCAATCTCAATACCAAGATATTTGTAGGTTTCAATGATATTTAGTGCAGTGATTTTCGTGTGTTGAACTTCAAGATATGGTTCCGGATTAACAATCCACGATCTTTTTGCGATGTTTATCTCGGTGCGAAGAGATGCGCACTTGATTGGATTCATCGCTAATCCCACCTTAGACATTCCTCCTTCAAGTTGTTGAAGCATCATCTGCATTCCAACGTCTGTTGTAGACATCAGCAAGAGGTCGTCAGCAAAGGCAACGTAGTTGCATTTTATTTTGGACTCAGCGTCTCCTGTTACGCCGATTGACTTGTCCACTTCGCTAAGGACCATGTCAATAACGGCATTGAAAAGCATAGGAGACATTGGATCTCCTTGCTTGACGCCTCTGCCCACTTGAATGCGATTACTGATTCCGTCTGCAGTCTTGATTTGAACCCAACTATTTCTGTACAGTTCTGTCAAGTAATTGATAAACAATGGAGGCGCCCCGAGTCGAGAAGCAGCTCTCATGATTGATTGATGAGAAACTGAATCAAACGCTTTGGATACGTCTACGAAAGTCAAATTTAACTTTTTCAGTTCCTGCTTCTTTTTCTTGATGAGTGACTTCACCAACCATATATTATCGGCCAGACCATCTCCTTGACGAAACGCTTTTTGGCGCGGAGACAACGGCAAGAAGGAGATCATCCGTCTGTTGAGGATCCTATGAAACAGTCGACCAATGATTGGGCTCACTGTGATGGGTCTGAACTCGCTTGGGTTGGTGGCTCCACTTATTTTTGGAATGCATGTGACGATCCCAATTTTGAATGAAGACGGAGGCAGACCAGTTAACAGCCACAGTGACATGTGAACTGCAAAGTCGATGTTCTTGATCCCTTGTATGTGATCTTTCTTTAATTTGTCGTGTCCTGGCGCAGCATCTCGGAGACCTCCAATAGCAGAATTCACCTCATCGCTGGTGACTGGCAATTCTAAATCATACAGAGTTCCGCCAACAACTGTCACTGGTCTATCGTCTTCAGCTGACTTTTTTGAGAAGACCTGCTCCCAATAATCGATCAGTTCTTTTCCTGGAGTTGCCTTTGACTTTTCTTTGAATTCCTCTGCCAACACTGCCCGTGCCCCTGCTGCTGGATTTTTCCTGAACAAATCTTGAATTACTTTCCTTTGTCTCTGTCTTTCAATGGTTCTCAGTTCTTTTTTGCTGAGCCTAGTCTTTGCTTTCACGAACGTTCGACCTTTGGCATTGTTTGGTTTTGTACTTTTCTTTTGTGTTTCTTTTGTTTTATTATTATTATTATTATTATTATTATTATTATTATTATTATTATTATTATTATTATTATTATTATTATTATTATTATTATTATTATTATTATTATTATTATTATTATTATTATTATTATTATTATTATTATTATTATTATTATTATCATTATCATTATTATTATTATTATTATTATTATTATTATTATATTATTATTATTATTATTATTATTATTATTATTATTATTATTATTATTATTATTATTATTATTATTATTATTATTATTATTATTATTATTATTATTATTATTATTATTATTATTATTATTATTATTATTATTATTATTATTATTATTATTATTATTATTATTATTATTATTATTATTATTATTATTATTATTATTATTATTATTATTATTATTATTATTATTATTATTATTATTATTATTATTATTATTATTATTATTATTATTATTATTATTATTATTATTATTATTATTATTATTATTATTATTATTATTATTATTATTATTATTATTATTATTATTATTATTATTATTATTATTATTATTATTATTATTATTATTATTATTATTATTATTATTATTATTATTATTATTATTATTATTATTATTATTATTATTATTATTATTATTATTATTATTATTATTATTATTATTATTATTATTATTATTATTATTATTATTATTATTATTATTATTATTATTATTATTATTATTATTATTATTATTATTATTATTATTATTATTATTATTATTATTATTATTATTATTATTATTATTATTATTATTATTATTATTATTATTATTATTATTATCATATACTAGGCATCGTTTAACTCTTTGGAAAATAAATAATTATTAATATCTTCATTTTAACATTTCGATTTAATTTAAATTTAAAAGTAAATAATAACAAAAAATCTTCCCACCTTCAAACCCAAGAGAACTTCCTCATAAATGATGCTCTCGAAGTTTTTTTCCACGTTCAAATTCCCGCTAAATCTGTCCAGACGAAACTTGCGGTCTTCGTTACCGGAAATGACGTAAAAGCTCAGGTTGGCATTTTCCATGGAGTCCAAGTCGGTAGCCCTCAGTTGCACCACGACGTATCCGGGTGGAACCAAGTTGGATAGAAAGATTGTCTCATTGAAGGATGGATAAATGAAGCGAGGTTTGTGGTCGTTCATGTCAATGACGTTGATGAACACTGAAGCCACCGAACTGAAACTGGTCAATAAATTTTTTATTTTAAAATTTAACCGTAGTTTGAAAATCAAATTTAAATTGAATAAAGCTTTTAATTCTGAATATATATATATATATATATATTGTTTTTATAGATAATTACCAAGGAATTGTTTGAAATACTCCAAAATAAAGACGTAGAAAGTGTAAAAATCGAGTTCACTTCGGCTTTTCGATCCCGTTAAATGCTCCTGAAATTGCATAAACGGTCAGCCGATGAAGTTGGCAGTTCTCCCGGTCTAGGATATGACTCGTCGATAGGAGACCAGTCTCCGGATTCAAGTGGAACATGAATGCTGAATCTTCCTTCTCTTCCAGGTGGTAGTGGAAGGTGTTGTGCGGCGGTTGGTCGGGATCTTTGGCCGTCAGCAGCCCAACGGAGGAGCCAGGTGGTTGGTTTTCCTGGATGGAGAAGGTGTACTTGTCTGCACTGAATGCTGGTCCTTCATCGTCAACGTCTTCGATCTGTAATTAATTAAGTTGATAAATTAAATTAAATTAGTCTTTAAATTGGTACGTTAATAAAATGGGCGTTAATTTTGTAATAAATTATAAAATAATAATTGATTAAAAATAGATTAAATTAGAAATTCTGACCGATTCAGGGTTCGTTCAAGCTGATGAAGATGGTGACGTGGCAATAATTTTTAATGATCATATAAGTGAGGTTATGACTTAATGATTTGAATTTTTATTTTTATAGAAGTATTAACTGTTTTTTTTAAATATAAATGAATGATTTTATAATTTACTGAAATATTATGATTGCAATGAAATTATGTACTTAAAAAACGACTTACAATAATTTTGGTAATTTAACATTTACCTTCAACGTAACTTGGGTTGTGGCCGTTAGAGGCTGGTGACCTGAATCTCTGGCGATGACTTTGAATTTCAATTCAGAAATGACTTCCCTGTCCACTTTATTCTTCACCAATAGGGATCCAGAATTCTGATCGATTCTGACCAGTTCCGTGGTCTTGACATCGCCCTCCAAGGCATAGGTCAGTCTGCCATTCTCTCCGGAATCCGCATCGGTGGCTCGAATTTTTGAAATCAAGAAACCGCTTTCTTTGTTTTCTTGAACTGAGACGGAAATTTCGTGGCTCGGAAAGGTAGGTGCGTTGTCGTTGATGTCGAGAACTTCGATGAAAACCTCCACAGACGAGGTCAGCTGATCTGGCAGGCCGTGGTCCTGACAGACGATGACGATTCTATGGCTGGCCATCTCTTCCCTGTCGAAGGAAGCTTCTGGCGTCGAAACGAGTTTAAACTCGGACGAGTAGAGTTGCTGGAGGCGAAAGAAATTTCTCTGCGGATGATGGATAAAGTAGGTGGAGTGAGCGATCAGCCAGCACGTGGTTCGGGCGTTTTCGCCGCTGTCGGCATCGGTCACAGAAACGTGAGCGACGAGTTGATTTGGAGGAGAGTTCTCGATGATTGAGAATTTATATTCGGTGCTGTTGATGCCCTTCTGAGCCGAGCCGAAGGAGTTTCTCGACTTGCTTCGCTGGAAAAAATTGGAGTGATTCGAAGAAGGAGAGTTCTTGTGCTCTTTCGTAAAGTCTTTCTCCGGATGGTTCTGCATTCTCCTCCATGTTGTCTTCGATCCTTCGAAGTGCGGAGTCGAACCTGAATAGTTGTGGTCGATGGGGTTGAGTTTGATTTTCGGAGGATTGTCGTTGACATCGTCGACGTTGATGACCACCCTGGCGTGCGATGGCGTCGCGTCTTGGCCCAGGTCGCTGGCAGTGACAGACAGAACGTAATTCGAGGTCGTCTCGTAGTCGAGAGAATCGAGAAGTTTGATTTCGCCGGTATGATTCGAAATGGCGAATAGGAAACTGTGCTCGAAGAGCACGTGAGATGAAAAATAATAAACGACTTGACCGTTCGCTCCGATGTCCATGTCCGTTGCTCTTACCTGCAACGTATCCATTGCACGGTTTAATCCGATATTTTGCGTTATTATTTTCAAAATATTTGCTCGGCACGGATATCCAATGCGCCTTGATCTAGGTTTGAATATGCTTAGATTAAATAGATAGTAAACGTTAGTAATCATGATTGTGTTATACTTCAAAACCAATTCTCACTCGCAGCAGAATCGAGCCTGGCACGGCATCTTCCCTGATTGTTACCTGGTAGGACTCTTCATCGAAGACTGGCATGTTATCGTTGGCATCCAGAACTACAATTTCCACCTCAACCGATCCCGTCAGAGGATTCTTACCACCGTCGACGGCAAAAACTTTCATGAAGTATTGATCTTCACTTTCTCGATCCAATTTCGTCCTTCAACGATAAACATTGAAAAAAAACTATTTCGAAAAAATGTTTTGTTTCTGCAATCCGAAATTGATTTGCATGCCATTAAAACACATCGTCCTGTGCAAACAAGTGGGACTGAAAAAGGATGGATTTCTCGATTAACTTAGATTTTTATAAATTATACTCCTGTAATCACAAGTAAGGGAAAGTAATTATTAATAACTTGAATAAAGAATTATTATAAAGTTGTTAAAATCTTTTCCATGACATGTGGTAAAGTATCCATAATTAATTTAACAATATTATTAAGTTTCATTTACAATTTGCATTAGTTTTTACATATTTATCCATGATAGTTATATTCACGATATTTATTTTCACGATAAACATTTCTAATATTAACAAATAATATTACACACACACTCATACCTCAGTACCAGTCTCAAATTGGTCTCTCCGTTTATTTTATTGACGATTAAGAAAAAAGGCCCATCGTCCGGAACGAGGAAGTATCTTTGGATGCTGTTTTCGGCACTGTCTGGATCGGTGGCAGCTGGAATAGCGATGGAGGTTCTCTCAGGTTCAGCTGCCTCCGAGATGCGATGTTCGATACGCTTCTCAAGGAAGCGAGGTTTATTGTCGTTCGTGTCGGCGATTTCCACCCGGACCTTGATGATTTGAAAATGGCTTCGAGGTTTTACCGCCACGTCAAAAGCGATTGTACAGTCGTCTGCTCCAGGACAGATCTGTTCCCTGTCGATTATCTTGCTCAGGAATATTTCTCCAGTCCTTTCGTCGATGTGAAAATACTTTGTCAGGTCACCGTTGAGGTTTGAGAGAGTCGATTGGTACAAGATACTGAACCTGATGAAATCCAGGTTTGTCGTGTTGGACTGGAGAGTTATTAAACTCATTAGGTTACCTGTTGGTTGTGTATCAGTTACTAAGTTTGATGATGTTAATTTTGATTATGTGATAAATTAACGATATATAAATTTAATCTAAACATTAATCGAAGCGTTAAAAAGAAATATATAAAATTATAAATTCAATATAATTCAATCTCATAATACTTTTAATTGAATGTTTAATTCTCAGGTTGGACTTCATTTAAAAGTTTATACAAAGTACAGATGACGTTTCGTGCTTTTTCTGAAAGAAAACATTCTTTTACCTATCAAATGATTCGATTCCAACTCTTCTTGAATGAAATATTTCACGGTTTCACGGCTGGAGATGGAAACGCAAATGATGTAAAAAACATCGGCAAACACCAGCAGATGTGGAAGGTGCATGACTTCGACGGTTTTGAAGATGTCTTTGTTGGAACTAACAACTCGGAGCCGAGCTGAAAATAATTAAATGAAATTTTCAAGTATTACCAATTAATTACATGTAAAACATATTTTAAGATGAAAAATAAATCTCTTTAAACTAATAAACTTTAGTTAAAAAGAGATTTTAAAAAAATCACTGCCTTCCAAATTTTCCTTGATTTTGTGGCTTCGAAATGAAGCCATGGATGTGATAAAGTGGACTGATGATGTGATTAAAATCAGAGCTGATGGAAATGACGGGACCGTTGATAAATGACCGACTGCAAGAAACGCTGGATGGGCAGGAAAAGGCGGAAGTACAAATGCCGTTCATTCGCTTGGAAGACGTTTAAAAATGGAGAGGAGTCCCATCTCTGAAGGAAACAAATAACTACGCGAAAGGTAGAATCGACGGGGAGCGGAAATTCGATAATCAAGACCTTCGCTAAGCTTGGTCGGAGACGAATCGATTGATAGCTGGAGACCTAGAGACGGTGCCACCATCTGATGGGAACAAACTCTAGCGGATATCTGTGCCTAATGAACAGACTCATAAATAAAGGGAAGCAAGATCTCAAAATAAAATAAAAAAACAAAAAATAATAAATAAATAAATAAAATGAAACATTTTGCATCCTTGTCACTGCAAATTAGAACGATCAATTCTCTCTCTTTTGGCCACCTGGATATGGGCTGAGGTTCACCTTTAGCGATGGAAACAAATCTCATTTGCGAATTGACGGTACACTCGGGCTATCTCGACCAAACTGAAGACAATATGGCGTGCCCGAGAAGCAAGAGTTTGCATCGGTTCTTGGCTTATTTCATCCCAACTATGAGGATGCATGCAATTCGAGCCCAACTCTGTTGACTGGCGTCCAATGAAAGTTGTTCGTCTGACTGATTGATAAGTCGCATGGTTTCCTGGAGTGCCAAGAAATTGAGAAATAAAAACAATTTTGTCTCGCCTTTCTTGATCTTTGGTTTAAATTGACTTTTTAATGCTCCCCACTTCCTTTCAGACGCTCCTCCTTGTCTTCGAATGATGTTTGTAATTGTATTATGCAATTATCTTTTGATAAATTGGCATAAATTGGTTTTGATTTGAAACTCGTTTCATCGTATTGTCTCGCAAAGATTTGTGACTAGCTTTGTTGTTAAATCGGTCTTCTTTTTTTTTTTTAATTTCCAACTCTCTTTAAGTGCGGATCAAAATATATTTCTTCACACCTGAATTTTGAATTGATGGTTAATCCATCCCAAACTCAAGTCAACTTGGATAAATTTTCATGATCAAGTAGTTGATCCCTATCATCATCGTCATCATCATCATCACTGCCATCATCATCGTCTTCGTCGTCGTCATCATCATTACTACTACCATCATCAGGACGGTCAAAGGATTCACTGAAAGCATAATCTCCTCCGTGTAATACCTTTACAGGTAATGCAAAAGGTTGGCAGATGAATGGACGGATGAGTGGGAAAACCGTTATCATCAGAGCGCACAATAGTGCAGTACTCGAGTAGTGGAAAAGTGTGAAAAAGGAGATAATGGAGCGAGTGAGGGCTGCGGGTGAGGTGAGAGAGGTCAGCCATGATCGAATACCAGACTAAGTAGCGCCTTGTGTACCTACAAAGAAATCCTCGCTCGCCTTAGAACTTTCTTAAGAGGAAAGCACCATCAAAAGGTATTAGTATCCGAGGGGGCATTATGTAGCGCACAATAAATAGCTCGCAAACGACGACTCGGCACTCGCCCCTAATCCACATTAATGGAAGTCGCTTCCAAGAACACCACAACGCCGGGTAAATTCGCGGAAAATTGGAATGGTCATTTAATGACATGGCTACATAGGGGATTAACCTTTCCGTTTTTATAATTTCCTTTCACGTGAAGGTAAACTTATGTTGTTGGCGAGGAGAAGTATCGGATGCAAAACTAGCAGGATAAAGATACGTACAGGGACGGTTCTACGATGAAACGATCAAGTAGTTTGAGTTGATGACCAAAGGAGAGACGTCATAGGTTATTATTATTTTCCAATCTTCATTTCCATGGAACGAATTTTGTCGTTCAAAAATTTAAAAAGCGATTTAAAGTTTTTACAGCCAGAGATAGAAAAAAAAAGCGCTTAATAATTCAACATAAAATTTTCCAAATTGCCAATTTTTCGAAAGAAAATTTTCACGAGCATGTATGCGAACTCGTAATCCAGGTATTTTATAACCGAATCCGGCCTCATGAGTAGATTAGAGATTTTCTCGGATGGACTAGGAGACTACGGTATAAGGGTGTCTCATTACCACTCGTCTGGCAGTTTGGTAGAAATTGGGTGGATTTAGGGTAGTAGATTTGGGTGGAATTGGTAGTGGTCGGGTAGCATCTTGTTGGGGGAGGAGGTGTGAGGTGAGGCGGTGGTGGCCGAAAACGTGGGGAAAGGGTTGAGGTGGTAATAACGTGAATGTACAATGAAAGAAAGCACGTGGCCTCTCATTTGATTTCCCAGAGTCCTGCGTGACGACCCACGATTCTTTGACCGATCGAAGGTCCGAGCAAACAGTGGCAATGCTGCCGCGCATAATTTTCCACGAAAGTGTCCATCATTTCCAGACTCCTACCTGGATATTCACCTCTTCTTTCCTTCATTCCAAGCGTGGAAGGAGAAGGACGGAAGTTGCAGTTATGTTAATAATTATAACTTTAACGATTAATAATATAACAATGATATAAAAATGAGTCATTATATCGGCAGCAGCAGCAACAACAACAATATTAATTTATGCTTTCATCTTCTGACTTTTAAAATGTCATTAATTATCAATATTAAAAATATCATTTATTATCGTCATTAAAATGATAGTTATCTCTGGAGATAACAGTAATTTAAAAATGTTTCCAACAGTGGTGTGATTCCGCAAAATAATTCGTAATAACAATAGCAACAACATCAATAATGACAATAATAATAAGAATAAGAATAAATAATACAATAAGAAAAATATATTCCCCTCAACCAAGCAATTGCAACTATTCCTGCAATCACTGCGGCATTTCAATCAGCCACCATATTCAATCGACAAACATTCAACCGTCTCTGCACAAGCATATCAGACGTTTAATTCAACCATCTATCAAACCAATCCGTCCAGAAAAATCATGAAAAATCATGAAAAACCATGAAAAATTACAGATCAAAATAATTTAAAATGCTTTCGATAATGAATTGGAACGGATGATTCCCTATTGATTTTCAATAAATTTGCAGAAATATTCAACTCGCGATGGTCAATTCGTGCGTAAATATAATTTATGAAGAATTATATCCCCTGGCAACCACCAAAAGCAAAGAAATTTCTCAGATTTTTGACTATCGTAGCTTCCAGTACGTACCTGACTACGTTTATGTGTTAGCGCAGAATTGAGTTTATACCGCCTAATGAAATTATCGTATGCCATTTGCCCGCTTCTTGCGGTCTGTATGGAACAGCAATTTTCATCTCTTACTGTTCAGATGATTGTAGCCACATGCATTCATCTTCTAAACGATTTCCGTACAAATGTAGTTCAAATTTTGTACGTTTTTGTCGTTGTTTATATTATCTCTTCTACTTGTTCTAGAAAAAAGTACAACTTGGGTTTTAAAATTGGAAGCTTGCTTTTCAAGGCAGAAAATGATTTGATGATGGGATAATAGAAGCATTTGATTCGTAAACATTCAGAGGGCATAGCCCTGGGAATGATCGGAGCATGTACATCACAGATTTTGTCATCATTCAGAAGTTAAACCATAATTGCAGTCTATTTCATTGTGGCAGATAAAATGTGGAAACATATGAGATTATTTTGAAAAAAAAAGTCTGACCAATTGTGACTTTAATTAAGTCGGATCCGTGTTCTTCCGTCTACCTCCTACTGTGGTCCGCTCGTAATTCAGTGAAATTCATCAGAGCAGGTCTCTTTATGTCCCTAGCACTTGGACGACTGAGTCCATCTTTTGATGTTTTGGCAAATTGTGTCCATCTTAGCTTGGAGTGTGATTTAAACTTGTATGTGAATTAAGACTTTACCGTTGCTTTTCATCCCAGCCCTTGGTTTTCTACCTTTTGGGTGGGTGAGTGGATGGGGTGGGTGGATGTATGGGTCGGTGGGTGGATGAGTGGAATTCTCTATTGATTTTTTTCCAACAACGACTTCAATCAGTTGAGCTTTGGATTTGTTTCATAGTTCTAAAAGTTTTCAGATGTTTTATGCTGGTGGCCTGGAAAATGTCTATGTTTTTTTTTGGGAGAAAAATTTACAAATTAGTCCAAAAAGAAATTCGCTCGGAAAGACGATTAAAAGTGAAAGATTAATGAAACTCTTTAAATAATTAAACGACAAATATAAAGCGAATCTGAGATTGGGGACTTAAGAAAAAAATTGTATAAGATTAGAATTTTCAATGGAAACATCGTATAGGAAATAGCACTACAGACTATTTCATTTATTGTGGTCTTGAGCGGATTTGCTGCCGATGTGAGATGATTTTCAGTCTCTGAATTCGTGTAAATTGTAAAGTTTTTACAGAGTTGTAAGTTGTAAGCATCCAGCGATTGGTAGCTAGAGTTACCTTAGGAGTTAAATATTGCAGGCTGCAATAATTCGATTCACAATTTTCCAGATTTTTCAGATTTTATTTATTCAATATTCAGAGGCACAAAGATTTCGTCAATATGTTAGTTGTCTTTTATTTACTTTCATTTTCACTTTTCCCCTTCCAAAAACCAATTCCTTTCCAGCAAACGTTCCCTCTATCCATCGAATCCATACAGCTATTCATTCGCACGTCCATTCAACCATCCGTCCGTCCGTCCATCCATCCATCACTTGATGTGTCTGAGGATGGAAACGCAATTATACCCGAGGATGACCTTATAATTTGAAAGCATTTCTGACCTTTTTGTCACCTGGAAACTCATTCTCTGAAGTTTCTTTTATAAATTCAATGAAAAATCATTTTCGAATTTAATTTCAATTCAAGCTATTATCGAGAGTGGATATTGGAAAGTTTGAAATGTTTTTGTTTTCATTGATTGAAAAATTAAAATTAATACACGAGCAACAAACGCGGAACAATCGAAGAATTGAGATGAAATTTACGCTGGATGAACGCAATGTTGCTTTTGTAATTCGATTCTTTGAGAGATACGTCGGTAGGGAGTCGTCCCTCGTGAGGTATCGTAAAATCAAATATAGTCGAAAATTTCGTAGGCACAAAAAACTATTCTTGATCTCGATCCAAATTTTTTTCTCTTAGAGTTTTTATTGTTTTACGTTTTAGTTTTGTTAACGAGGCAAAACGTTTTTCTTTTAAATTAGAATTGGGTTTTAATTGAAATTAAAGCTTACGAACAAATAAATAAATTCGGATTAATAACCAGCGGCAAAATAAAGAGTAAAATTTAATAATAATAATAATAATACAGATAATAACTCTAATAACAATATTAATAAAATAATCATGCATAAAAGAAAATAATTAAAGAATACAGACTATAATCCAAATAATCCATCAAATAAACGTCGACTAGAAATATCAAATCGAAATAACAATAAATAAAAATACAATTAATTAAAACACAAAATAAATCCACTAAAAACAAACATTGCACATACTAAATGCAAACATTAGAAACAGCATTATAATAACGTAATTTACAAATAATTATGTACAAATATATAATTTAATCGTAATTATTTGTATACATATAAAGTCGTCCGGATAGAACGAAGCCATCGAAATGAACACGAGGTGCAAATTGGGCAAGCCCTGAGATTCAAAGGACACCCTTTGAAGGAGGAGTTTGGGTTCATTAAGTTCACGTGCAAGCAATTCCGGGATTAATTAACTTCAATGGGTTGAGCTTCTGACGAACCATCGAAAGTTTGCAATCAGTCTTTGAATGATTAAAAGAAACTGAGCTTTTAATAAGGCCTTAAATAAATGTTTTATGATAATAATAATAATAATAATAATAATAATAATAATAATAATAATAATAATAATAATAATAATAATAATAATAATAATAATAATAATAATAATAATAATAATAATAATAATAATAATAATAATAATAATAATAATAATAATAATAACAATAATAATAATAATAATAATAATAATAATAATAATAATAATAATAATAATAATAATAATAATAATAATAATAATAATAATAATAATAATAACAATAAACTAAGTAAATGTAAATATTATTCTTATGCAAAAATAATGTTATTTTAGAAATTATTATTATATTTTAAAATCATATTTTAAATATATTATTAATGTATTATAAGTATTTATTGTAATCATAATTAAACTATATTATTGTTAAAAAAATATTATTATTAAATAACATTATTATATTATTAAATTACATTACACAATTATTATTATTGAATATATAAATTATGAGCACTTATTATAGCCACATAATTTATCAAAATTATTTATTATTAGTAGAAATTTAACTATACCTCGGGTTAGGACACTCTTAACCAGTAATAATATAATAAATTATATTTTAAATTATTATTTCTGGTAATATTTTAAGACCAAAAAGCACGATGATGAATTATCCATGAAAAACTGTTGACCATTGATCAAAGGACTTTTCCTTCGAAAGTCGAAAGTTAATTCGATTCGTTAATTTAATGTAATTTATTACAAAATGTGTCAAAATGATTGCTTAATAATGACGTCATTTATCAATTCCAGCAGTGATGAGCGCTGGTTTTAATTGCCATGACATGCGTCCACATCTCCGCCATAAACATCATCGTCCTCCTCCTCTTCCTCCTCTTCATTATCATTATCATCATCATCCTCGTCATAGTCGTCGTCATCGTCGTCATCATCGTCGTCATCGTCGTCATTATTATCATCATAACTTCCATCCATACTTTCCCTCATCATCGGAACTGCATAGAGATGAGAATGCTCAATTTAGTCTCGCGTACAACAAAGAACTCTCGGTCACGTGATGGGTCCAAAAAAAAATCTTCTAATTAAAATAACCTACCATCATTGATTCGCCACATCATCTGGCACTTCTTTCACTCATCGCAGTCTCTTCACTCACTCATTCATTCAATTTACTAATTCATTCTCTCATTTATTAATACATTCAGTCACTCATTCTTTCGTTCACTCATTTATTAATTCATTCTCTCATTCGCTCACCCATTCATTCCTTCATTCACAGCTCATTATCTACCACAATCACCATTAACAATTGGCACATTTGCATCACAAAACAAAAAAATCAATGATAAAAAGGCTATTATCATATTTATAACGGTGCTAAAGATAAACGAAGCATAACCAATATTCATGATTAAATATATAATATATAATGTCGATTGTAACTAATATTAATTTTAGTTACTAGTAATAATAATAATAATAATAATAATAATAATAATAATAATAATAATAATAATAATAATAATAATAATAATAATAATAATAATAATGATAATAATAATAATAATAATAAATAATAATAATAATAAATGAATATCAATATTAATATTAATAATTCATAAAAGGTTTATTAAAGAAAACAAAACGAATTTTGATCATCGAGGAATTAAATGTTGCAGCCATTTTGAAAGAATTAATTCGTTATTATTGAAAATTAAGGACTACAAAATGAAATTAAAATGATTTAAAAATTCAAAAACTGAAGGCAAAAACATAAATTTATTTATATTTATAAATTAATGCCGTTTATTAATAATAAGTTGATTATTAATATCATCAGTAATCCTAATAATAAATTATTATTATTATTATTATTATTGTTATTATTATTACTATTATTATTATTATTGTTATAATTATAATAATAATAATAATAATTAATTATAATAATAATAATAATAATAATAATTATTATTATTATTATTATTATTATTATTATTATTATTATTATTATTATTATTATTATTATTATTATGTTAATATTGTTAAGACAAAAGACATAATAATAAACATATTAACACTAGTTATTAATTTACTGCCTGAAGTCTTCGCAGGTAATAAAATAAAAATTAATTTATAAATTGATTAAATGTGTTTTCAATTCTTTCACACCTGCGTTACTTTTACAATTTCTTTCAATTGATTCCACCTTTGCAATGTCACCTGGAAAGCTATTATATGAAGTTATTATATTAAGTTATATTAAGATGGATATTATAATTCATTTTTTTGAAGGTTAACTAGGTTAACCTTTAAATATAATCAGATAATAATAATAATAAATAATAAATTAATGAATACTGAATAATAATAATAAAAATAATAATGGTTAATAAATAAATTAATAATTAATGATAGTACATGCTGAAATGAAGATAGTACATGCTCGATATGTTTTGCTTTTGTAATTTAACATTTAACGACATTTAAAATCTTTATAGTTTTTTTTGCTGTGGTTATCATCGTCGTCGTCGTCGTCTTCGTCGTCGTCGTTGTTGTTGTTGTTGCTAATCCATGCTTTGCAATTCGAACGACTTTAGAGATCCCGTTCGGGGTTTTTAGAATCGAATTCCAGACAATGAAATTAAATTGCCACGAAAAGCTGAGCGATAATAGGAAACGTGTGAGGGCCAAAGAACTTCAGACTTGTCGATTTCAATTCATTTCTCCCTTTTTTTTCTTTCACGTACAGAGAGCGGGATGGAAGGACGGACGGACAGACGTCGGACGGATGGAATGACGGACGGGCGAAAGGGTGGATGAATGGACGAAGGTTGGTGAAAGGAAAAGCAGCCGAGTGCTTGAGTCAATTAAAAACTGACAGCAACTCCTGCCCGGAAAAGTATTCCGTAAAAGTTAAAGTTCACAACTTAATTTGTTTAACTCGTCACACTTCACTGCATCTCGCTGTCCAATTTAAGAACTTAATAAGACCAGGAAATTGGTAAATTTAATTAAACCCACTCCAAGTTTCTGTCACGAATGATTTTGAAGTTTAAATGTCTAATTTTCATTTTTCTTTTTAATTTCAGAATATCGTCAGGAATGATGTTCACGAAAATAATTATTTCAATATTAAGATGGTCGTACGGCTTCAAAGTAATTTCCAATTCTATTTATATTTTATTTATATTTTATTTAATAATAGTAACAATGTTGTAATATTGATAATAATTATAATAATAATCACATTTATCATCCTCATGGAAACAAATAAAACTTTGGAAATGTTTGATCGATCGCAATCTCCCTCGATCCTTGAGAAGAAATGGAACAACAACAACAACAATAACGACGACGACAACAACAACAACAACGACGACGACAACAACAACAAAGGAGTCGCAAACAGTTCCCTTCTTCATCGGAATCCAATTCGACGAAGAACAGTCCCACTACAGGTAAACAAAGGTTGGAAAGGTCACGTCGCAAGGTACGCCGAGGTCAGTCAGGGTTCAGAGGTGGAGCTCTCACCTCGATGACCCGGGCTGATGGAATGACCCAATTAGCGACTCCAGGACGGGAAGGACGGACGGAAAGTTTGGAGGAAGAAAAGGTGAGGAACATCTGTCTCTCTTAATTCATGAGGCTGATAACCAGGATAACAACACGTCCATAACCAAGTCGAGACGTAATTATTTTTGGAAATTAGTGGCAAAATTATGAAAATAATAATTATGTAACCATGTTGAAGTAATAATAATAATAATAATAATAATAATAATAATAATAATAATAATAATAATAATAATAATAATAATAATAATAATAATAATAAAATAATACGCACATAATTTTATTTCATTCAATTCCATTTAAAGCAGAGGATGGTCTCGTATAATTATATCTTTTACTTTTGCAGATTTTTAAACTTATTTGAAACTATTCCCGCAAAAGTTTATTTTTAAATTTCATTTTCTTCGTCAAGAAGTTAATAAATTATTCCAGAACTGCTTTCCCTTTCAAACGAAATTTAAATTTTTATTCATTTAAATTTATTTTTTAATTTATTTAAAATTATTTTTTATTTATTTCAATTTATTTCCAGCGACTCGCCGTCCATCTTGATCCAAAAATAATAAAAAAAAAAGGCAGTTTGATAAAAAATTTACGAAGTAAATGTAATAATTATGTCATGAAATAATTTTTAATTATTTGCTATGATGTTGGCGATGAAGATGATGACGATGACGACGATGATGACAAATATTGAAAATCAGTTATATAAAAAAAATAATAAAGTCCGAAATTATAATTTGTAAATTAGCTACGACAAATACGTGGAGAAGAGTGAAGTTTAGCATGAAAAATAAATTTTAACGTCATATTTGCTCATTTAAGCCTCAGGGATAACAAAAATAAATTCAAGTTATTCTGTGAATCATCATCATCGTCATCATCATCATCATCGTCATCGTCATCATCGTCGTCACCATCATCGTCATCGTCTCCAATTCTCCAAAACTGTGACTCCACTTGGCACTGATAAGAACATCGATGCATTCAAAAATTCTCAAAGTTTTTTCCACAAAAGAAAATAAATTAATAAATAAAAAACATTTCGAAGGACTTTATAATTTATATTATTAAATGATTAATTAACAAATATCGAATAATTTGCATTTGTATTTTAAAATTCCATTGTTGAATATATATATATAAATTTATATTTTTAATGTCAGGACGACTTTGATGAAGGCCTTAACTTCCGGCTGAACTGATTGTGCTTTTAATTATGGCAAATACATAAATTCAAAACAATTTATATGATTATTTAATTATGCACCAGCATTAGAAATAACATTATCATCCTTATTCTTAAAATTTCCATTATGGATAATTATTTTTATTATGGATGCTAATAATAATAATAATTAATTCGATTAACATTACTTAGAGTATTACATGATTTCAAAACCTATTGTGGTTTATTTACGAGTTGGGAACATGCAAGGTCTGAATATTAAATGCTTCTGCGATGTGACGAAGAATTACTTTAAACTCTGATGACGTTGAAGGAGCGAAAGGAGAATAAATGAGCCATTGGTTTAAATTCATTAAGGAGTGATCTGACGGATGGATGGATGGAAGGAAGGGTGAATGAGTGCTTGAGTGAATGAATGAACTTATGGACCCAATAACAGATGGATGGATGGATGGATGGATGGTCGGACGGACATACGGACGGAAAGACGAGGGCATCGATGGATAGGCAAATATTTGTTTGAAGAAATAACTCAAAGAATCTATGGATAATGAGATATAAATCCGCTTTATATTATATAAGCGAGATTTCATGGCTAAATGTGGAAAACATTAATTATCATCAATTGTTTCATAAATTCATTAAATTTATTTATTTATTTATTTTTATTTATTTCTCAACAAATTGAAGGGTCATCCAATGACCACTAACACAAATTTGAATAAGTACAGCAAATTGAGCGTAAATAAAGTGCAGAAGCAAGCTTAAATTGATAGGTATTTGTTGAAGTCAGTAGTCGAGATGCAGGATTTAAATCGGGATAAAGTTGAGGAGTTTATTATATCAAGGGGTAAGGAGTTCCAGGGCTTGATGATCCGGTTGGTGAAAAAGTTCTGCCTGTGACTGGTGAGACACTTCTCTTGGCGTAGACGAAGGGGATGACCACGGGTTCTGGAAGTTAGAAATGTAGGGAACTCTGGAATCTTGCATATAGTATGGCCATGGATTATTTTGTAGCATAGGCATAAGTCACAGATGAGGCGACGATGTTCGAGTGTTTTGAGTCCGAGTTGTTTTAGTCTGTTGGGGTAGGGCAGAGCTCTGAGACCAGGAATCATTCTTGTGAAATATTTTTGCACCTTTTCTATTTTAGTTTTAAGCTGTTTGGTGTGTGGGTTCCATATTGGGGAGCAGTATTCGAGAATCGGTCGGACGAAGGAGCAGTATGCTTTGGTTAAAATATTTTTGTTCCTGG
This sequence comes from Hirudinaria manillensis, assembly GCA_034509925.1. NCBI lineage: Eukaryota > Metazoa > Annelida > Clitellata > Hirudinida > Hirudinidae > Hirudinaria > Hirudinaria manillensis. The sequence continues at coordinate 5,397,025 of CM067538.1, read as the reverse complement.
TGCGAAAGCATTTGGAAATCAAATGTAACCTCACAAATTTCATAATTTTCATTAATTAAAACCGACCAGGCATTCGTAACAACAACGTCGTGCATGAATAATGAAGACATTTAAATGCCTTTTCAGGCATTTAATTCATATAATTTATCAAATATTAGCCGTTGTAATGAAATATATTAATTATTTTGTTTTTGTATTGAAATGTAATAATAAGTTAAATTGTAATAACATTTTGATTACAACAAATGAAATGTAACTCAGTTTTTAATTTATTTAATTTACAATTCCAAAAAAATTGATTTGATTGAAAAAATTGAATAAAAATAAAAATTGAATAATAAAAATTAAATTATAATAATTATAATTATAATAATTATTAATGTTAACATTAATAAATTTAAAATTAAAAAATTAATAAAGTTAATAAATTTAAATTTAAAACAAAAGACATATTTAATGACGGAATCCGAAGTTATCAAAGTTGAATCACATCAACTGCTTTTAAGAACATTTCAATGAAACTCCAAAAACTTCTTTGAAATATATCAAGAAATATAAAATGCATTAAAAACTGTATTAAATATTTAAATTATATATCAAATATACGATGAATATATAAAATGTAATAATAATATAAAATTTAATAATCATATTTTTTCATTTAACAAATCTCAAACTAATTTTAAATCAATTTATTCATATTTTATTTTTAATATTTTAAAAAATGTTTTAGTTTAACAAAACTAGTTTTTAAAAAAAAACAAATCTTGCTCATCAACAGTATTTTCAGACCAAATAATAATAATTTATTATTTATTTATTTATTAATAATTTATTATTTATTTATTTATTCAGACTAATTATTTATGAACCGTTAACAAACAACAAATCTGTTTCAACAACTACACCAACAATAACAACAACAGCAACTTGTTGAACTTCACATCACATGATTCCATTGAGCACGTGACAGAAGGTTTTGCTTTTGATTATGATGATGATTTCTCACACGTGATGAAAAGGAATCGCAGGACTCTGTCACGATCATCATCATCATTACCATCAACGTCATCATTATCATCTTTAGCTGCATCGCTGCTGTCATCATCATCATCCTCACCGTCATCATCACCACCACCATCATCATAATAATGATCATCACACACAGAACTGAATCTTCTCTCTAAAAAAAAATAAACAATTTCAATTTTAAATTGCAAAGATTTATTAATAATCGCATAATATTTTTAAAATCAATTTATCGATGTTTGCCACAAACAAACAAAGCAAAACAAAACAAACAATACAAACAATCTACAAGTCAAACAAAGATGGAGGCCAATAAAAGGCATTTAAGTCGTTGCGATGAAATTTCGTTAATTTTCATTTTATTTCATTTTATATTTTATTCCGAAATTTTATTATTTGATATTTTATTCTGAAATTTTATTATTTTGAAAATTTATTCTGAAATTTAATATTCAAATCCACAAAAACCAAAGCGAATGAAACCGTTGACTTTCCGTGATAAATAAAATATTTTGAAATGCTTAAAAAAATTATTATTATTATTATTCTATTATTATTATTATTATTATTTTTGTTATTATTATTATTATTATTATTATTTTTGCTATTATTATATTTATTATTATTTTTATTATTATTATTATTATTGTTATTATTATTTTAAACTTCAAACGAATTCTTGCAATTTTCGCCTCAAATCTGACGTTCACTGGAAAAGTTCTTTGGTTTTTTTCCACTTTCATTCATGAAAATCAAGTGAGAAATTTTCTATTTTTTCAATTTTTAACCTCAAATTTAAAAAAAAATGTATTTTAAATATTTTTAAATAATTTTTTTTCTAAATTTCTAAAAATTGAAAACCACAAAAAAATGTCCAACAATCGAATTACAGAACTTTGCGTTCTTTGTTTTGTTTCTGAACTGATCACATTCCTTGGTGGATATTATTACAATTATTATTATAATAAATATAATTAATTATTATTATTATTCTGTTAATATTGAAATTATTATTAGTTATTATCTAAATTATTATGGAACATTTAAGAGGGATTTAAATATTTAAAGGTTATTTGAATATTTTGCATTAGCGGAACGTCATTTAAAAATAACACAAATTTTATGTTCAATGAGAGATCATATTTAGAAAAACGATAAAAAATTATAATTATTACCACATAAATTATATATTATACTATTATTATTATAAATATATATTAATTAATTGTTTTAAATTATAAATTATACAATTTCTCATAATATAATGCTGATGATGATGACAATAATAATAATAATAATAATAATAATTATAATAATAATTTATTTGGAGAAATACGTTCGCTGTAAAAAGTGGCATGTTTCGTGATGTGAGCCACCTTGTCAAATATTCTCCTGCATAGCTGTGGCATCATATTTTTTCATTAATGTTTTCATGGAACAAAAGTTTGCCGCGTTTTGGGCTTTCGATGCTTTAAAAAGAAATAGGGAAAAATATTTGTATGGTTAAAGATTACGTAATGTTGTAGGAATGTTTAACAACAATAACCACAACAACATTAGCTACAATAGCTAAAACATCAACAACAACATCATCACCACCAACAACAACAGCAACAACAACAGCAACAATAACATCAGCAAAAACATCAACAACAATAACAACACATTAACATTTTAGTTCCTTGGATCCTGGGTGATTTCCTGCTTTGAAATGCCAAACATTTTGTGAATTTACGAATTACGATGTTTTTTTTTTATTTATTTATTTTCCTAATTCATAATTGCATGAACGTTTGTCCAGTTTATGTTTTGAACTTGATTTGAAACTTTAATTGTTTTCCATGAACGATTTTTATTCATTAGCATTTTATTCAAATGCTGGTTGGGACTGATTTTTTGGGGACTGATTTCCAAGAAGTTAGACTCTCTGATGCGAAGATGCTGAACGAATTGCATCGATATTTCACGGAAAATGTCTGCAGAAAGCGAATTCTCGAATATTAAAGAGGAAAAAAAACCGCATTTGCAGGATTTATTAGCCAAATAAACGAAACTCTGTTTGCTTTGTTAACCTCGACGCCTGAATATGAAAATGAGAAACTATTGCATCGCGGTCCTTAATCCTTACAACCGTTCCCCGTGGATGGGCCGTGGCCGGTCCCTGTTATTTTGACTGCCCCTGTTATAAATGGCATCTCATGGAGACTGAATAATAATCCAATTTTTCATAACTTTCCTCTTTTCTGGAGAGGCCACGAATTTTTTTTTTTTTATTTTGAGAAAAATCAATAAAAGATGCGGATTGAATTTTGTTCTGATGTATAATGAATCTTTCGTCCCGTCAGTTTTTGTCGTAGTTTTTGCGGACATTTTTATTTTTATTTTTAATTCTTTTTGTATTTTTATTTTAAGAAATTATTCGTAAAATATTTGTTGCGATGGAATAAAATCTCGCCAATGTTTGGCAATACAGCATGAAACAAAATTTATGGAACATTTATTGATGTAAAATAAAATCAGTCTTAAAATTATGACCAGCTACTAATATCACTTTAGTTTATTTAATTTATAATAATACAGATAATAATTATTAATATTGTTAATATATTATTATAATATAACATACATTATATATAATATAAAAATAATTAATAATAATAATGATATTAATAATAATAGTATAATTTTATAATATTATTCTAAATAATTTTATAATATTATTTTATATTATTATTATTTCATTGTCCTTTATATAATTTCCAGAAGGTATAATATATAAGTAATGGGAACTACACAAGTCATTCAAGCAGAGAACGAAGACCAAATAAGAAATGCGTGTTGGCGCCAAATATAAGCAGACGAAATTTAATTTTATTTCCTTCCTACGCGCCGAGATCCATAAAGAAATAATAAAAAATTTCAAAAAAATAAAATAAAAGAAGAAGAAAAACTATTACTAAGACTCCTTCGGACTGCGTGTCTACCTTTTCCATGACCTTACAACAAGCATTGGTGGGAGAGTGGTACACACACACACACACATACATAGACAGAAGCAGAAAAACACTCAGAGAAAGATAGGGACATACAAACACAGAGAAAGCATTATGATACAGAAACACAGAAAGATACAAACATAGAAACACGAATAAAAACAGGCACAGATACGCATAGGAGGATAGGACCATAGAAATAAAAGCACACAGACATATAGAAAGACATAGACTCGTAACAAAGCAAACATAGAAAGACATAGGCATACAAGCACAAGGACGAATAGAAAACCCGAAAGAATACAAAACAGATGATAAATGCCCATTAAAGCTTCCTCTTGCTTTGAATGTCGCTTACAATTTTTGTAATTATTCCTAATTAATTTACGACCACCGCTCTTCCAGTTTTTTTTTATTTTATTTTATTTTTTTAGATAATAAATTTTATTCCACTGTTTATTTACTTTTTTTTATTTGTTATTAAAATTCTATTTTCTTCGTTACCAATTCACTGAAAGTTGGAAATTACAATCAGGTTTTTCATTTCCATGCATGTGATTGGACACCGTGATCCTATTTGTCTCTTCTTACAGATTTATGGGTAATACAGAGATATAATTTAGTAATAATACTAAATTAACTAATCGCCTCCGTCATCGTCGTCATCTTCATCATCAGCGTCGTGGTCGTCGTCATCATCAGCGTCGTCGTCATCACTTAAATCATCGGCATGCCAGTGTTTGTACGGAGGTCATGCGAGGCTGTTCCTTTTCCCCCTTTTCATTGTAGACGCGACACGCTCCGTTGTCAGCATTCGTCCCTCAAGGACACCCAAAGGTCAAGGGTCAGGCCAGGCCGACCTTGGATCAACAGAGCAAACAAATAAAGGAGACCGCTGTAGAATTTCAGTCGTCATTACACGCTGCTTTTTCTCGATATGGAATTGATGTCTTATTAACATCTTAAATGTTTTTTCATTGGTTTAAAACGTTTTAAGTTTTATTTTTTGTTTATAATATAAAAATAAAAATAATAATAAGAAGAAGAAGAAGAAGAAGTGGAGGAATAATAACGGGTATAAATGTTTTTTCAAATACTTAATTATAATTTTTTTTTTCAATTTAAAGAGGATGTGATTTTTCATTGACTTTAAATATTTTTAAAAATCTTTATTGCAAATAATTGCAGAGAATTGCTCGAGTAAATGGGCCGTAAAGTGGGAGCTGATTATCGCCGATGCCAATGAGCGTCCATAAGACGCCTAGGATCAAACATGAACGAAGAAGCTGTTCGTTAAAGTGCTGATGACGATGACGATGACGACGACGACGATGATGATGATGATGATGATGACGACGACGATGAAGTCGCTCATCAAAATGATGATGATAATGACCTAGCTCTCCCGGTTTGATTTAAGTATCCAATCAAATGATCGTTTGTCAATTTTAAAGTCCGGTCGATCCTCCAGTGTTCACTCCTTCACCATCCATCCATCCATCCATCCATCCATCCATCCATCCATCCATCCATCCATCCATCCATCCATCCATCCATCCATCCATCCATCCATCCATCCATCCATCCATCCATCCATCCATCCATCCATCCATCCATCCATCCATCCATCCATCCATCCATCCATCCGTCATCTCATTCTTCCGGGCATCGTTTAATCTGTCCATCCAAATCATTCATTCATCAATCATTTTCTACCCATCCGTCTATCCATGAAAAGGTTACCTTTTGAATTTTCACTTCTTCATTCATCAGACCAATAAAAATTCACTTTCATTCATTCATTCAATAAATCATTCGATAGATTAATAATAATAATAATAATAAATGAAATTATCCATGTCACATATTTACAAATACAAGATATTGGAATTTTTGAGAAATCAAAAACGAAAGAAAATTGTGGTCTCAAATTTATTTTTTGAGAGCAAATGATGTAAATCGAAATGGGTTATCCCAACAATAACAACAACAACAACAACAACAACAATAATAACAACAACAACAACAACAACAACAATAACAACAACAACAACAACAATAACAATAACAACAACAACAACAGTAACGACGACAAAACAAAACTATCACACTTTGTTTTTTTTTCCAAGACGACTGGAAATTCCCCATTTCCACGTCCGACGGAAACCGACGGTGAAAATCACCCCCTGGAAAAGTTTCTTGGTCGCTGGTTTTTCATGCACTAATTGTAGCGCACTGGAGGTCATCATTCAATTAGCAAGAAACACTGATACATGCTTCCTGCCTTTTCGCCAGCAGCCTAACTTATTCCTCCATCGATTAAGGCACTCATTTATCCTAGATTTTTTTTGCTTTTATTTTCGGCTTTTTTCCTAAATAATGCTGTTATTGGTAGGAATAATAACTGTTGTTGTTGCTGTCAACGATATCGTTAATAATAATAATAATAATAATAATAATAATAATAATAATAATAATAATAATAATAATAATAATAATAATAATAATAATAATAATAATAATAATGACAATGATAATGATAATAGTAATATTACAATCACAATAATAATTCTTGCTATTATTATCATTATTATTATTATTATTATTAATATTATAAATTATTTTTTTTACAATTGTCATCTTACCGTAATAATTCATTATAAATAAATGATAATATTTATATCTTTAATATTATTCTACATTATTATGATATTTTCATTTTTATCTTGAAAATTAAATAAATACAAAGAAACATTTGTGCTGCTGCTGTTGCTGTTGTTGTTGTTGTTGTTGTTGTTGTTGTTGTTGTTTGGCTGTTTCCAACTGAAGACCTTTTGATTAGGTCACAAATAAAAAATATTTAGTTGATCTTCCGAGTTCAAAGTGCTTTTGAGTTCATTTTATGAATTTAAGTTACAAAATTTAAAGAATAATAGTTAACAACATTTATTGTAAATATAGTATTTCATTTTTTTTTTAATTTAAAAATAATTTAAAATACTTTTATGAAATATTGTTATTATCTCTGTCGGTTAAATATAAACCGATATATTAAATAATAAACACTGACATTCAAAATAAATATTTAAAAGTCGTCTTTATAAATCACTTAACCAGTACAGTCTTGTTACGGGCGGAATTGCCAGGCGACGCCATCTTGGTTGGTCGAAGGGAGTCGTCATCAATCAGAGGAAACAAAATGGCTGTCAACCCTCGTGGAAATGTGGAGCCGTAATAATTCAGCGCGTGTGCCAATTATTTGCGCAAATAAATTGATTTATTAACGCCGGCCTGGTATCGGTTTGGAAGCGGTTGAGGAAATGTTCGCATGGAAAATGTTTACAGGAAAGCAAAAAAAAAAATGGAGGAAGAATTTCGTTTGTATTTATCTTTCTTAGATCTTTTTCGTTGTCTTTCGCTGTTTCCGAATCGGTTGTAAGGACAAAACAGTCTGTGTGCCCCACGTATCCCTCAGGGGTTCTCCCTAAGGGTATAGGGCAGCGAACACAGCACGAGCGGGTTGCATACTATTGAGACGACATGCAAGGTCCGAGGGTGATAATTCTAAAATCACACACAGCTCACGAAATATCGTTGTTGTCGTCGTCGTCGTTGTTGTTGATGGAGGATACAATACAGACAGAATAATAGCATCAACACTCCAGGAATTGAATCCATACCCAAAAACTTTCCACACATTTTACTGAACATAATTGTCATAATTTTTGGAATTTATATTTTATAATTTATAAAATGTATTTATTCCTTCCTATAAATTTATTTGGTTAACCATGAATTACATCTCCTCAGTCAGGGTAACATTTATTTGAAGACAGTCAGTCTGAAACCAAAATCGATCGTCAGACTCCAACCTTGGAGACAAATTGATCATCACCTTCGACAAAGCGAAAGCATTTTTGCTCAATTTTTAGCAGAAATTAAGGAGAAAATACTGTCCTGATTTTAATTGCAGTAAAACCTGCCCATAGGGACATCTAGATTTTGCATGAAATAGTTGTCCCGTTTATCAGGAGTCAAATGTTAAACAAGAGTAACATTGGTTTCCGGAACAAAATTGCCTTTAAGTCAGGTTTCACTCTATTCTCAGGTGCCCCAATTTGCATGTTTATTATTGTACTTATTATTATTATTACTTATTATTGTACTTATATATTATTAATAAGAATTATCGAAATAATAGCGTTTAATGAGGTCAGAATATGTTTAAAATACTTTCCGTCAAATTGGACTAATTCTGGGAGCGACCAGGTGAATGCTGTATTCACGTTTCGAGACTGTACAAACGAAATTAAATGATTTTAAATAATTAAATAACTTTAATTAAACCCTCAAGATAGAAAAACAATTTTGATACGAATAATTTTATTTATTTATTATTTTGTTTCAGAAAAAATAATAAAATTTAATAAATAATAATAAATATAAATTTATAAAAAAAAAGAAAAATAAATTCTGACATTCAAATAAAAACAAATAAGATTATTTTCATAAAACTATTTCTATTAAATTATTCCTGCAAAAATCATCCAATAATGCCAACGCCGGAATGAATAAGTCTGGAAATTCTAAATGCTAACAACTTTATGTCGGAGGTGTGAATGCTCATCGGCGAATCGGATTAGTGACAGACGTGAATTAAGATAAATGCTTTGCGGGAAAATATTCAATATCCACTTAAAATATCTTCATCTACTCCATCCATCAATCTTCTTTATTTCCGATCTCTCTGGGTTTTTTTGCCCGGGATTTTCCAGATTCTATTAATAGCTCTCTTTCCCCTTTCAGTTCAGTTTTTTTTTTGGTCTCCGGCCACCTACGACGAGAAAATTCCTTAAAATCTTTGAAATTGTCGCTGGAAATGATTCCTTGTGATTTCAAATTTTGCCGAAGGTCCTGAAAAGTGGCCATCGATCAAACTATTAACAGGTTTTCCAAACGCATGAACATAGAGCCAATGATTGATGCCTGGAGAGAAGTTCAACTTTACGATCGATGCTTAACTAACTGTAACTGTAACAGTTGATGTTTCCAGACTCGATTATTTTCGTTTCGAATTTGCACTGAAATCTGTTTCGAAGATTCGTATTTGTTCTTTCTTTAAATTTATAATTTTTTTTTTGTTTTTTTTTAATATTTTTCATAAAAAGTCGTTTTCTAATCGATTAATTTTTAATAAATTCAGAAAGAGGATTAGCAGAACTCCAATCCCATCAATTTGAGAAACTTCCCTTCTTGTTTTTTTTAGGAAAATGTTCTGCAACTAAGAGGCTTATCGAATGAAGATTAAGAAAAGAATTTATTAAAATTGAAAATATTAATAAATGCTGAAAATAAATAATTAAATAAATAATTAATTAATTGATTAATTAATTAATATTCCCATCCATTATTAATAAAATGTTTTTATTGAATAATGTGAAACTGCTAAAATTAGAAAACTTACCTTGAAATGTTTTCGCGGAGTAATAAAAACAACGTGGTTGTGAAAAACAAATGAACACCTGCATTGCGAAGTTACTCAGTAATACAACTGATTGGTTCATTACCTGAATAATTAAACGGTTGGTTGACTGATTGATCGATCTAATGGACCAGACTGATTGATTGATTGATTGATTGATTGATTGATTGATTGATTGATTGATTGATTGATTGATTGATTGATTGATTGATTGATTGATTGATTGATTGATTGATTGATTGATTGATTGATTGATTGATTGATTGATTGATTGATTGATTGATTGATTGATTGATTGATTGATCGATAGATCGATTGATTGCATATGTAAAGTCACTGACAAACCACTCTCCTGGTATGGGAACCAATTTAACCATTTTATGATGAGCTTTTTTCCAAGTAACGATGCGTTAAACACTGCCCTTTCAATAGGCAGAGTTCATGTTCATACATAAGTAGGCATGGAAATGGCAACATTAGGAACTCATCGTACATTCCTCTTCAAATCCTTCTGTGTTTATCATTTCGTCCACATGCCATAGACGAGAATAGGGGATACGCAGACATCCACGCTGACAATCGCATTGACAAGGAGAGACACGAGAAAATGGTGAAATAATGCCAGAGTATGGACAAGTGGCGCGCATTCTGACGACGGTAATGAAAGTAATTTGGATGTAATTATTTAATTGGATGTTAATCCAATGTTATGATCTCAGATAAAAGGTTCAGGAGAAGGTGTAACAGGCGACACAAATAAACAGTAGACCGGCTAAAATTACTCCAGAGCACGCACAGCTAGGCAAACGAATACGAAAAACAACAACTGCACAGCCATCCACAGAAATGGCTACATGAACGTTGTGACAAAAGTAGCCAGGGAAGCAGATAAGCAAGGATAGACACTGAGACAACTGAGAGATCATGCACTCAGATATTCACACACGGAGAGAAGAGAAGAAAAAGAATCACGGATCTGAAAAGAAAAATGTCGGTCATTTGGAATGTTGTGAGTTTTTTTTTATTGAACCCTCAACACGTCCTCAGTGAGAACTTAAACAAACGATTGTTCTTTGCATAGGACTCGATCTGAATTCCAATGACTTCCGCCGTTCAGTGTAGTGGGCCACCCGTGGGTAGAGATTGAGTGCATAGTAATTGTGGGCGGGGGAAAGATTGGGGTTAGGGCACGGATAGCCATGGAAACAAATCCATTGGCGGAAAGAGTGTCGGGTTAAGGGCGAGAGATAAAATAAGATCAAATACGGTCGGGTCAAATCGAAACCACTGAATATCTCGGTTGGAATTTATGGACGCATTTAAAAAATGAAATTTTATTTAATAAACTTAAATACTCTTAAATACTGATTATACGAATTTGATTCTTTTTAAAGCTTCGATGAGATCGTTACGAAGTTACCGAGTGATTGATTTTGTTGCTGATCGATTAAGTGATTGATCAAATGGCTGACTGATTGAGGAACTTCGGAGGAATTGAAATTGTTCTCCTCGAAATCCACAACAGACCTTTTTATCGATTTTTTCAGGCTCGCACGAAAAAGCCGACATTTTAAAGAAATTGTTTGAATTTACGGACGAAATTCGTTCCAACGGACGGGTGGACAAAATCAGTCATTAGGGGGTTGGGTAGCCCAGATGGTGTGAGTGGTAATAATGGGTAGCCGTGGGTGGTAACGGTTGTAAGGTTAACACAGGTAGTTGGTGTTGCATAGGCGAGTAACACGCATGATTTAACTGGATGATCAGCACTGAAGCATAACCTCAAATTATAGAACAGAAGGTGTCATAATAACTGTCATTGAGTGTGGAGTGCTGTTGCTGTTGTTCCCTTATTATATTTTGTTTTGTTAGCGCTGTTTATGGCGACGATGATGACGACGATGATGACGATGATGATGACAACGATGACGATGACGACAACGACGATGAAGATGAAGATTGGGCGCGATAGTAAAAGCTTCGCGTTGCTCACGAAATAAATATTATTTTTGTATTTATTAAAAAAAAAACAAAAATTACGTCTTCGCGATTATTTCATTTCGTTAATTTATTCAAACGAAAAAAAAGAAAAAGAAAGAAGAAATATTCAAAGTTGTTGGCATTGCGTCGACATGTCGGCCATTAATCATCATTACCAGCACTCTCATCATTATAAACACAATCATCATCATCAACATCATCATCATCATCGTCATCATCATTACCATCCTTATCATCCTTATCAACAAATCGTTGCTTTCACCTTCGGAAACACTATCGCCTTAACCATCGTTATCATTATCAACATCATTATCATCGCCATCGTCTTCATCATCATCATCATCATCACCATCGTCATCATCATCATCAAATGTCGTCGTCATCATCTTACTATTACAACGGTCTATTTAGTCTCCACCTCCAGATCGGGAAACTGTAAAAGTTACGGAAGTAATGGTTGAGATTGAAGACGATGACGACGACTACGATGATGTTTATCGGTGATGTTAGGCATCGATAGTAGTAGCGATGATGGTGATGTGATGGCATACCGGTGGTTGACCAAAGAACCAGAGAATGCCACCCTCATCCTAGCACTTATCGTCTTCATGGGTGGTTCTCTTTCCACTTCAAAAGAGTTCTTATTTCATGCAAACATGTTACTCCATCTATTATGAACGGCACCACCACCACCATCACCGACTTATAAATTTCATAAATTTCACTTCCAGCAGAGCGAAGAATCATTTCTAATCTGAAAGCATATCAAGCCGAGTTCAAATCCTAACTACATCCAAGCACTGAACCCGACCCCCTCTCGCCAAGTATAAAGGAAGGCAACCACTTCCACGAAGCTGGAAGAGTTGGACCAGAGCTCGGACGGATCCGGCAAATCCAGTTCTTAGCACTTTGAAGCCTCTCCGAGTCAAAGAGGAATGCAATTTACAAGCTGGAGAAATTGATTACTTCGACCGTGCGAGGCGCCATATTGGATTTCAAGAGCTCCCCACCTCCTCATCTCCTCCCCAACATCTGCTCAAGTCTCCGGTGGAAAAGCTTCAGATGCAAATCCGAAACTCCGGCTTTGCAGATCATTATAATTCTGAATTGGCGCTGAAATTAATTTTTCAATTTAGGATTTAATCTTTTGGTTATGTTTTTTTTTATTATTACTTTTTTCATATAATTTAGAAACAGCTATTGTTAAATTGAAAAGAAATTAAGCTTCTTTCAACATCACTTGATCGTTGTTGTCATATTTGTAGTCGCCAGTAATCGCAATTATAATCTTAATCATCGCAACCTCCATCATCACCACCGTCATTACTATCATCACTATCATTAACGCCATTACTATCACCATCATCATCATCGTCATCGTCATCGTCATCGTCATCGTCATCATCATCATTATCATCATCATAATCATAATCGTCATCGTCATCATTATCATCATCAGACTCAAGAATCAACCATGAGCCTCGGTCAACAAATGAACGAATGTCGTCCAATAAAACACAAGTTAGTGTCTCACGTGTGGTCTCGCCATCCGAAGGTGGGTGGTCCGCTTCTCTTGTTGGCTAATGGTGAGTTGTGGTGATAATGGTGAAGAGGTGATGATGATGATGATGTTGCTTTTTATCATTACCAGGAGTTAAGCATTAATAAACATTAAATTGTTGTGCAATTATTTAAGTCATTAATAAACTGTAATAAGATGCGATGAATCGAAACTGACGATAAATGTTAAATTATAATAATTATAATATACAACAAATTATATAGTAACTAAAGAATTAAATTAAAATTTAAATTTAAAAAAATAAGTGACAATTATGCATCCAACAATTTTTGGGGACCAATTGCCTGCCATACTTCCCCCTTCCCTTTTGGAAAATGATGGAATGAAGTCCCAAGTACATGTATGTAGAGGGTTCAGAAATCCAGCAATAATAATGTTTTGTTTTTGAGAGGACTATGCATGCATCGCTTGAGTAAAAAAATAAAAATAAAAAATCAATGCTCGAAACATTATTGCGACTTCTTGAAATCCCTTCCTTTCATCTCCGCTGGACTTGAATTTTGTGTTTTTTTTTTCCAGCAGCTAAGCGAGATTTTCTACGCTTGATTCTGATTTCTGAGTTTGGAAATTATTAATCCCCAGCCTAAACAACAACTTTCATAGCGTCAACAACGACAACAAGTCATACAACACGAGCAGTTAACAAGAAAACTACCATCGGACAGAAATATTATGGAATGTACAACTATGGACGACTTTTAACTTTTCCTGAGGCAAAATTCCACGGCTCCCCGAAGCCAGACATCGCTGAAGCTGCTCCAAGGAAAACCCCTTTTGGATTTCCGATGAAATTCTGGATTTCGATTTCGTATTAATTACATTTTTCACATTTAATAAAGAAGATGTTGCCTTATAAAAGGCTGCGAATCAATTACAGAGTGGATGAATTTGCATAGACGTTATCTTAATTTAAGTGTTTAATTTGAAAATTCTCTCGAGAAATCTCGGAGAAAGAAATTACAAATGACATTCCTTGAAAAAAAAAGTTAATGTGTTTTATTTTATGAATACTTTCGCGGTGGCAGGTGTTAACTTATTATTAGCACGGATTTAACCCTCACCTGCCGTAAATTTGTGATTGATTGATTGATTGATTGATTGATTGATTGATTGATTGATTGATTGATTGATTGATTGATTGATTGATTGATTGATTGATTGATTGATTGATTGATTGATTGATTGATTGATTGATTGATTGATTGATTGATTGATTGATTGATTGATTGATTGATTGATTGATTGATTGATTGATTGATTGATTGATTGATTGATTGATTGATTGATTGATTGATTGATTGATTGATTGATTGATTGATTGATTGATTGATTGATTGATTGATTGATTGATTGATTGATTGATTGATTGATTGATTGATTGATTGATTGATTGATTGATTGATTGATTGATTGATTGATTGATTGATTGATTGATTGATTGATTGATTGATTGATTGATTGATTGATTGATTGATTGATTGATTGATTGATTGATTGATTGATTGATTGATTGATTGATTGATTGATTGATTGATTGATTGATTGATTGATTGATTGATTGATTGATTGATTGATGATTGATTGATTGATTGATTGATTGATTGATTGATTGATTGATTGATTGATTGATTTCCATTAAATGACTTCTAATCAATCGCACTTCACGTTTTGTTCAGTTTATTTAGACATTACAATTTAAAACAAAATATTGAAAGAAAATATTTACAGAATTATACTTTAACCACAACAATTAACAATAAAAATTACGAGCCACAGAATGGAAACAGAAATTTTGTAAGCGACGCTTGTATTGTATGCCTTGCATATAGGCACTTCCCACGTAACTAAAATGAATAAAGTGAAACCCAAACTGAAACCAAAACGATGCGAGAAAGCTGGAAAAGCAAATCTTACCTTCAGTGAGTCAGGAAATCCTGGACTGACTGGCGACAAGAACCTTTAAAAGTGGGCGAATCCAGCGCCAAGTTGCCCAGAGACGTGTCATCCCGTCATTGGATGGATGCGAGCACGTGATCAGATGACCTTTATAATTGCTCCCCCGGTGAACTTGGACCGACAGGTAGCTGGGTTTATTGCGATACTAAAGCAAATAACTACCTTGTTTATTCTCATTTCATATTGCTCATTTTGTTGTTATATTTTGTTTAAATCTCGTTAAAATGCAAAAAATAAAGTCTTAAGAAGTCTGACTTGTGTTTTATTTTCTTGTGTGGAAATATGAAAGTCTTTCCATAGTCGTAGGTCGAACGCTTTTTATTCTGTTAAATGCTTTCAAGAACTCATCCTTTCTTCTGAAACTCAAATGCATTACTCTTTCAGCTTGGTCTAAATTATTTAATTAGAGATAAATTATTGAAATTATTTACAATTTATCGGTCTTATATTTACTATACATCATTATGTTTACAAAATATAATGGATTTTACTTTTATGGACCTATGCTACATCGCTTAGAAAACGTTTAGTACAATGTCTGATTTAATGTGGCAATTTGAATAAGAAAATTTCAATATTATACGGAAAAGTTGCACGGACCACCATTCGTACACAAAGGAGATCTTTCACTCTACTAGACAGTTCTAAATCTCAAGAGAATATTTCGAATGAGGTTGAAAACAAATTTTTATAGCCTTTTATTTCCTTTATTTACAAAATATATTACAAAATAACACACTAAATTCAGGGATACTTTGAGCACCTTGAACTTATTTGACATTTTTTGATCGAATTTATGAGACGCTATAAGAGACTAATATATTTTCTCATCCGGGAAGCCGACATTGGCAGCAACACAATCTATTCAACGAATATAAATTACAGTTTTACTTGCATTAGAAGTGAATTTATTTTAAAGTAATGGACTAGATGTTCGTTTATAATATTTCAGACAAAAAACATACAATTAATCAATATTTGATTTGAAAAATATTATCAAAAACAGACAAAAATAAAAATAAAATTATATCTTCCTATTTTTTTAATGTAAAATAATTTCTGCCGTCATACCAAAGTATGAAAATGATTTGAGTTTGTATTTTGTGGTTCTATTGGGTTGAACTGTTAAAATAATATTTTTTTAATTTAAGCAACAAAATTTATGTTAACAAGCTTTAACAGAATAATCTTATAAACATGAGGCGAAATTTGTTTTTGTCAAAATTAGATTTACCTTTAAACGTGCCAAGTTTAGCCACCTTGGATCGGAGTATTACGAGATTCGAGGCCTAATTAAGGTTGAGAGGTCGTTTGCTGAGATACGCTTGTAACTCGTTTGTAAAACTTAGAGTTAAGATATTTGCCAAAATGGGCGAGACAAATGTTTACGAAAACGATTTCTGCTCTGAACTGAGAGATAGCACGGAAGAGGTTCATGACGAAAGTGACAAGTTAATAAACATGAAGCTTGTTGTGGCACTCACAGACACCAAAGTCTGGAGTCAAGCTATTGCTGATTTCTACCACGTTTTCCGCCAGCTCGAGATTTCGTTGGAGCAGTTGAAAGATCACGAGAGACTCGGAATTCTGCATTTTTGTTCCGAACCAGAATACAGGAGGACTGAACTCTTCCAAAAGGATCTCGAGTACTACAGGGGAAGTAACTGGGCAAATGAGGTGAAGCCTTCTGAAGCTGCAGAGAAGTATTGCATCAGGTTGCAAGAAATCACCGAGACGAAGCCGATTCTCCTGGTTGCGTGAGTGCTTTGAATTTTCATTCTTCGTAAGAAATTGTATTAATTTTGTAAAAAAATATTTTTAGCTACGTTCACTCCATGTATCTGGCATTGCTGGCCGGAGGAGCCACGTTGAGGAGGGTGGTCAAGAAGACTCTGGGTCTCTCCGACAGCGAAGGTTTGTCGATCTTCAGCTTTGGAAGCGAGTCATTGAATCGCAACGAGCTGAGGAACAAGGTGAAGAGTGCCATCAACTCCATGGCTCTGACTCGTGAGGAGAAGGACGAAATCATCAAGGAGAAGTTCGTATGCTTTGCCATGAACAACAGGATCGCCAACGGACTGTCGGTTTCCTTCTTCAACTTCCGAAGGATCCTGATCTTGTCCGGCGCCACGGTCGCCGTTGCGGTGGCTGTCGGAGTCTTGATTAAGTATTTGCTTTGAACTCGTTTTATGTGAAATGCCTTCTTGTATTTGAATCAAAGACATCCATGTATCCAAGCATCCATCATATTCTATGATGATGTCACCTGACATTAATTAAACGATAATTATTTCCATTTTGTCGTTCTACAGACTTACTCATCTGCAGCCGATTTGTTTATTGTAGTTGCATTATAATTAAGTACACACATTCAATACCAATGTGTGCTAGTACTCAGTACATTGCATTATTACCATCATATTATGACCTCATCATATTGGGTTTGCTTGTTGTGAACAGTAATTTGTACTGAAGGACTGATGATTATTGGATTGCGAAAGAAGTTGTCACATTCTCTCTCTCGAGAGAGTCCAGAGTGCATAGAAAAAAATGTATGATCTACAATCTATATTAATACTGAAGTATATTGGTTACTGTCCTGGGACCTCAAAGAAATGTGGGAGTTAATTAGGCTCTAGTTTAGTTTATCTTGGCTGCCAAATTAGGCTTGTTTTCTGAAATCTCGTCTAAGTTAGTTTTGCTGAACTTGTGACTTCAAGAATTAGCCTTTGGATAAAGTTTACAGGTTAAAAAACAAAACTTAAATGAATGAAGACCATGCTTGAATACGTTTAATTGATGAAATCTGTAAAATTATTACATTCATGGATTGCGATAAATGTGAGTCGACATCAATTCCGAAACTTGTGACACGCAGCCAGGGTGACAGCTAAACTGGAATAATTCACCATCATTCATTGCAACCAGACGGCTAACAGAAGTGCATTTTTCTGGGAAAATCAATTTCTTGCGATCCAAACAAATTCATCAAATCGAAAAAGTTGGTCCGAAAATGGAATAATTTAAATACGAGGGCAATGATTGTTTACGTCGGATCGGAAACGCAGCCAAAAAAGACAACAAAGTCGACAACAACTCTTATCTAATTTCTCCAGCAAAGAAAGTTTACACTTCACAGCCATGGATGCAAAAAAAAAAGAAGACAATCGATTGAATGGATTCCATCTTATCCATAGAGAACACAAAACGAAAGAGTTTGGATGCAAATGAGACACCATAAGTAAGCGTCATATCGATAGCAATTTCTAGACAAAGGATTATTTACAACTTAAAGTTTTTTTCTTTCCAACGTGTTCGTAACTTGAGTAATCTTAATAAAAAAAAACTTTATGAAATTGATGAAAGCACGGAATAAATACCTAGCCTATAGTATTAAATAATCAAACCATTATGTTATTAATTGAATGATTATGTGTCACTAATAACTCGACTGTCGATTAAAACGCATTTAAGCTTCAAAAGTACGTAAATATATCTTGATGCGTACAAATATCGGTATTAAAATAACTTCCAATCTACCGAAAATAGTGAATATAAAAAAAACAGTCGAACGGAAATGCTTTGACGACATTTGACAGTCGACATTCATGACATTGTCGCGCCTCGCTATGACAGACATTGGCTGACGAAATTGATCCAATTACATTGTCAAGCGTCACAATACAAGTCCGTGAAGCAGTAGGAGAAACAGTTATTTCAAGCTCCATAAATAGCTCGTCATCGTCGTAGTTGTCATCGTCACGGGCTCCAAATTCAATTAGCGTAGTGGTCGAACGATCCGAGGTACTCGAGAGCTGATCTGTAGCAGAATGCATATTGCTCCTGTAAAACGTTAGAAAATAGTTTTATTTATATATATATTTTTTAAGAAATTATTTCTATTCATGATTTTTACGAATGCAAACATGTAAATTTGTAATAAATTATTATAAATTGTATTTAGAAAAGTGTCCAGCACTTGATAATCACGATGGAAGTCAGTAGCTAATATCATTGAAAATCCGAAACCTGGAAACATCAATAACAATAACTGAAGCCACAAATGACAGCTGCACTCACAACGGACTGGATCATGGCAGGCCGCTGCATCCAAAGCATCTTGACAGTCTGGAACATATCGACAATTCCCTCGTACCTCATCCTCTCCAGTAAGATGCTCAAGGTCACGAAGACTCCTGACCTTCCAACTCCAGCGCTATAAAAATGAACGTCATGATTGATTTCAAAACATTGATTGCCTGTAAATTACTTGATGTAGCCACTGACGGAGTTTGTTCTTTTTTTGGGGATTGGGAGAAGGTTTAACCCTTGGAAAGCGGGTCACCGGCTGATTATAACATGCGATTAGAGCTTTTATATAAGCCGATGTGTGAAAGATTCTCTGAAAGATGGTCATTTTCTTTATATATCGATTTGTTGTTATTTTCAACCCAATTTGTAGCCAGGTCAGGAATCGTCTTCTAGAAACGGCGCTACATAAATAATCTGGCAATTGTTGTGCTTTCGGGTCCTCTCGTGGAGGGATTTGGAAATGTAAATTAAATACAAATACCGATATTTTTTAAGGTATTTGTGAAATATTAGATTTATTTACTGGAATTAACGTGGCTGCAAAAACATGCACATTTCCGTCATCTTAGTTTTCAAAATAATCCCCATCATATCCAATCCGTCTTCATATCACGCTGTGCAACTTTCAAAAGAAAATCCATTTCGTAACCTGCAGTGAACCGTGATTGGTCCATCTTGTCCAAACTGCTCCTTAGTCTTGTGTACTTGACCAATGAAATCGATGAATCCCTCTCCGGATTTGGGCACGCCCTGCTCTGGCCAATCAGTGAAGTGGAACTGACGAATGGTTCTCGATTGGCCGTCCTTGATGGCAAACATAAGAATTTAAAAAAAAAGAAGAGTTTTTTTTTTAAATTTTAATCTGTATTTTTTTGTTTATAACTCGAATAAAACTCGCCAGAGTTCATTAACAACCAACCCTCGCATCTGTGACTTTGAACTCCCTTAGAATGTACTGAGGCATGTTGTACTCTGCCATGGGATCAACTACGAAGTACTGATACCTTGCTGATCTTTCACTGGGCCAGTACTGGTGACATTTGTCCTGCAAAAGTACTCACGCAAGTTAGTTTTGATATTTTATATACATTATACAATTATACACATTATACAATGTGATGATTAATATTTAGAAGCACATGAAAATGATGAAAGATGATAACTTCCAACCGCGAGTTCTGATAATAACTTTGAATGACGAAATATTTTGAACTAAAGCCAGGTTTTGAAAAAGCATGCATGTTCTGAACAAGGAGTGATCAGAAGTTATTATTAAAAAAAAAATATTTTTTTTTCTATATATATAATAATACATATTCTATATATAGAAAAAAGTTAAAGAACCGATTGGTTAAAGAGATAATTTCTTGAAAATTCAGGCAAAAAACAAAACGCACCCTTCCCGCTTCTCTGAGTTTCGTGAGCATGACAACGATGGTGGAGTTATGTTCCCACAGCATCCTCCAAAAGTCTTCCGTGGTTTCCGGTAGTGGTCCTTGGGTCACAATGTATGCCCTTCTATATCTGTAACCCTAAAGGTCAAAATACAGAGAGTGATGTCGATGATGATGATGATGATTATAACCGATGACGACGACTACGTTGAGAATGAAAATATCAATAACAATATTGTATTATATTATTAAGCTATAATTTTGTCATGTTACATTATATTATTATTATTGTTATTATTATTATTATTAAAATTATTTTTTAATAAGTTAACAAATTGAAAATGTCATCTTGGACTCACGTCAATGAAACTTCCGTTGACATAATCTGAACCTTCCACCCCTCTGATTGGTTGCAGACAGACCCTTGTAGACTCGTCTGCGTTTATTTATGGCACGTATGACATCACCATGTATTATAATAATTGTAATAAATATTATAATAATTATGATAAATATACTGTGTTGATAATAATTGTATGTTTTTGTTTATGAAAGGTCAAATAGATGTGACACAAAAGTTCAAAAGTGTTGCAATCTGTTTGCTACTTCCGACATCAAGAGATAATAAATTACATTTAAATTGCACAAGCTATTAGTCATTAATAATTCATAAGTAATTAATTATTCAAAATTTAAAAACAAAACAATACAAATGAGGCCACTTACATGGTAGAATGTTAACGAGTCTATTCTTCAATTTGTTGACAGGCAAACTCGCACTGGCGAACCTCGACGGGTTGATTTTAATGTTGCTCAGTTTCTGTTTCGAATTGCAATCAATTCTCGATTACAAATATTTGAAAAGGGAAACAAAAATAACTGAGAGAAATGTTAGAGGATGGAGATTCCATTTCACAACCATCCTTAGGAAATAGTCATCGTCGTCATCATCATATTCATTATCCTCCTCTTCCTCGTCATCGTCGTCGTCGTCGTCATCATCATCATCTTCCTCGTCGTCGTCGTCGTCACCATCTTCATCACCATCACCGCCATCATCGTCGTCATCGATTAAGACAAATGCAGCTCCACCTTGAACTCAATCTCCATGCCCGTCTCCGTATCTCCGGGTTCGATTTGATTGAGTTTCTGGATGTGAGCAAGCAGGTTTCGAGCTGGAACCTCCGTGTTTCCAGATTGGATCGCCTCGAGTAGGGCATCGTGGATGAACACGTACTGATCCTCGGTCTGCACCTGAGGGTGTCGACAAATTAAGGGCGGGGTGGAGTGGGGGTAGGGGGGAGTAAGGGTACAATTCACCTTTTTATTTTAATTTAGTTTATTTGATTTTTATTTGATTAGATTATAATTTAATGGCAGCATAAATATCATAAGGAAATAACAAAATAAAAATAACAACAACAACAACAACAACAACAATAATAATAATAATAATAATAATAATAATAATAATAATAATAATAATAATAATAATAATAATAATAATAATAATAATAATAATAATAATAATAATAATAATAATAATAATAATAATAATAATAATAGTAATAATAATAATAATAATATCAGTTTTCCAAATAATGACAAGCTCAGGGCAAGTAGGGGCAACGAACCATGTAATTCCTCTGAGCCCTGAGGCAGGTGACGTGCCCGTAGATGTCAACAGTCTTTTCGTGCTTAATGCGTTCCAGCATGGAATCAATGACGATGTAAGCTCCCGTTCTTCCGACTCCGGCGCTGATGACGTGGAAACGATGGATTGAAGAAGAAGAAGAAAAAGAAGACAGAAAGAGAAATTAAAAAAAAATATCGAGGAAGGAATTTAAGTCCTTGAAACTAAGCAGCTCATGCAGCTTCTTACGGATTTCTGCATTACAGAAGTCCAACGAATGCTTGCAAAGCTGGATGGTTATCTCATTTCTTAGCGTGTGGCGACGATGATGACGACGATGAGACAGAAATGACGCTAATAATAAGTCTATTTAAGTCTAAACTCCTCTCCACCCAAGCAAAAAATACAACACCTGCACCCACCTGCAGTGGACAACAATGGGTCCAGAATCAGGTGGAATGGATGATTTGACCCTCCTCATGTAAATCAGAAGGGGCGAGGGTTGGTCTGGAACGCCGTGGTCCGGCCAGCCTGTGAATTGGAACTGCCTCACTTCCCTCTTCTCAGGGAGAGAGTTCTGAAACGAATAAATAATGGCATACTTTGTAGTACACCTTGTCGTATACCTCGACCTTGGTAGGATCTCAACATGCCAATCTTTAAACATCTTTTCATCCAATCAATTTTGCGATTTAAGTGCAATTGTTTTTTTAAATACGAATTTTAGAGAACCAATTTTTGGGGTCTTTAAACAAAATCAAAAATGAAACAGAATCATAAACTCAAATTTTCACCTGAAATCTACTTATGGCGAACATTAAAGTTTAAAATATCAGAAAATATAATTAAAATAATTTTAAGAATTAAAAAAAATAGCTAAAATTGAAAATTAGTTGTATAAAAGTCCGCATAAACTTAATTTTCAATGCTAACTATATTATTACAATAGCCATTATTAGCCAACGATAATTATCATTAAAAGTTAATTAATATTAATTAAATAAATAATATCGAATATATTACCTTTGAAATCTGAAGAGTCCTGATTGTATAGGTCGAAAGTTCAAGAATATCAATGAGGGTCACGTGCATTATTCCATACGTCTCCGAACCTCTGTTTGGCCAGTACTGGTCGCATTTAATCTGCCAATTGAGTTGATTAATAAATTATGATAATTTATGTTAATAGGCTGCATTTATGCCCTTCCCCCAATTCTGTCTTAATTCTAGCAGTCTGTCAGCCGAACAGCTTCCAAGCAAGCAACGATTAAAAAAAAAGAGAACATTTTTCCAGGAAATATTTTAAAATAAAAAGCAAAAAACAAAAAAAAACATTTGAAATGCGATCCCTAAATTCAGGACACACGCAACACACGCGGATCCAAAAATAACCGACCCTATTCCTCTCCTCCAGTTTCGTCATCATGACAATTGTTGTGCATTTGTGTTCCCAAATCATCCTCCAAAAATCTCCGAACGTTTCCGGCAGAGGTCCCTGTTGCATGCGAACGGATTCAACTTTTACGATCATCAATTCGGACAGATGGACATTAGGATAATATTAATAATAATAATGATAATGATGATGATAATGATGATAATGATGATGATGACGATGATAATAATAATAATAATAATAATAATAATAATAATAATAATAATAATAATAATAATAATAATAATAATTAGAAGACAAACGTGCCATTTCTGAAACTAATATGTTGCTCTAAATATTTATAAATTTTTAATAGTATTAATAATAATAATGATAATGATTATGATCTGAAATGAGATATACGAATAGTATAATAATAATATTATTATTATTATTATTATTATTATTATTATTATTGTCGTCGTTGTTTTAGTCGGGAAATCAAACGACTTATTATTATTATTATTATTTATGAAACGCATTAAAAATACCACCACAACCTCGAGTAAAGACACACACGCAGAGACACACACACACACACACCTGCGTGGCCACGTAAGCGTTCTGCTTCCTATAGCCGTCCATGAAGTTGGCGTTGATGTAGTTACTGTCTGGCAGTCCCTCGAGGGCTTGTAGCGGTACCCTTGAGTGGTCGTAAGCGATGACGTTGGCGTAGCGATTCTTGGTCTTGTTGGCCTCCCTGTTCGAAGCCTCCCATGTGAACTGCTGGCCCGGATCTATGGACTCGTACTCCAGCGAGTACCTGGAGCCGTCGTTGGCTCGCAATCTCTCCACGTGCTCCTCGAAGTTTGCCACCGGTATGGGAGGGTGGCTGATCATGCCTGACGGTAGCAGGAGAGGAGGAGAAAGAATAGGTGTAATAATGGTAATAATAATAATAATAATAATAATAAAATAATGTTGCAAATTTTCAATTAATATTCATTAATCAACCTGGGGTCTGAAAGGTTTGCCTCCTGATCTCAACTGGATCGGTGGAATAAGGTGGCAGTTCACCTGTAGGGATGACCATCTTAGTGGGGTGATGGGATTTGCCCTTGTGACCAGAATTTCGCCTATAAAGATAAACAAACCATAATAATAATAATAACAACATCAGAAATGATAATAAAATAAGTAAAGAAATAAATAGATAAATAAATCAAGTAATAAATGCCATTACAGGATTTGCTAAAATAAATTGAATTGATTAATTCAGACGTTAATTCAAGGAAAAGTAACAAGAAATTATAAAAAATTATTCTCAATTTATCACAATTGTTAATGGTTATTTATTCTCAGGGTTATTCGGTGCAAGTTGCAGCCTGCAGTTGTTTCCAGTTGATTTGTTGTGGTTAGGAGCAGAACTTAACAGAGGTTTAGAAATGATAATTGAATTTTTATTTTGTTTTTTATTTTTATTTTTTATTTTTTATTTTTACATTCTTTCTCCAATGTTTATATTCGAGTGCACGATGTAATTGGAAAAGGTTCCTTTCTTAAAATCATTTATTAGACTTTCACTCAATCCTCAAATTAACTCATAAATGTAATAAACAAATAATAATTAGACCAAACATTAGCAATAATAATAATAATATTTTTTTATTTCACATTTTCACGTCTTCCATATCTCTTGAAACCATACCTGATGAAGATGATGATGAGGATGAGGAGGAGGAGTATGACGATGGCCCCGCAAACGGGGGCCACGATCCACAGCAGCTTCATGCTGGCGTGGTCCAGGAATGTTATTCTCTCCGCTCGAATCATCGTCGACATTGGATGTGAAAATCGGGATGCTGCTGATTTCTGATTAATTTGTAAATTAATTATTTATTTGTATTAATTAAATAATATCAATTGATATAATAATATTGGTAATAGTTATATTAATTAATTAATAGTGGCATTACTGGTCTAATTAAAATTAATTGTTCAATTGTTTAATTGGGGGTCAATTAGTTCAGTTGTTAATAGCAGAAGATGTGAAAATAAATAAGATATCTGTGAAAGCACCTATCCAAACTTATTAAATTTATTTTTTCACTTGATTTAAAAGTATTAGAAACTCATTTAAGTTTAAAGATCTGAAAAATATTGTGCACTTGAAATACGAGAAAAAAACTGTAATAACGAAAAATGAGAGGAAAGCAAAATATCTCGTAAAAGTGAAATTGAAACAATATAATGAACAATAAATGACATAAAAAGTTTAATTGCACGAATAAGGGATTAAAAATCGGGTCCTTTTACGGCCGGAGAGTCTCATACGAGGCCGACATAAAACTCTAAATTCGAAAATAAAAACTTTAAACAGTGAAATTAAAAAATGGAAAAAAATTGCCAAAACGTTTCTTGCCCCGTTGACCGTGAAAGCTCTGAGAAAGACCCTGTAATGCTGTCCAGGTATGAGAGGCCTGTTCCGGAACACCCCGTTCCCGGGGAAGGAGTTGTCCCCCAGGTTGAATTCTCCTGGCAGACGACCCTCGAATCTGGCGGCAATCCATGCCTCTAACATGTTCGGTCTTTTAGGGTAATCGTCCATCGAATTCGTTTCTAGATCCTGTTTGTATATAACGTGGTTATGAGATTATTAGAATATTGATTAATAACATTGATGCTTGTTGATGTGTTATTGATTGTTTATCATTACTGTCAAATTTAACTCTAAATACGTACATTAATCCACTAGCATAAACTGTCATAGTATGTTAATGCACATCTCAAAAACGTAAAATAGTTAATAAATAAATAAATAAAAATAAATAAAACATATTCTCTTCACAACGAAATATTTTATTTTCTAACAATAACTTTACTATAACCATTTATATTAACATTTCCAATATTATAAATAACTTAACCCTATCCTAACCGGAAGTACTATGAGAAATAATGCCCTTACATTTGAAAATAATATTAAATATTTAAATAAAGAAATAATAAATTCAAAAGTTCATACATTTCCAAGGAGCAGTTCGTCTGGTTTCAAGTCTGTTCTTGAAATTTCGTCAGGTACAACGACGACATCGTACTGACTTATTGGTCCGAACTCTTCCGATGCTCCGTACAAGTACAGGAGTAGCGACGTATCAGAGGTCACGCGTACGAAATGTGGCGGTTCAAGAGCTGATGGGGCTTAGAAGAAACAAAGGTGATTCACTGATCTATTTAAATAAATAAATAAAACAAAAATAAATAAATAAATAAACAAATGAATAAATAAATAATATAATTTTTGATTGCACTATTATAACTATAATTACAATTTATGATTGCAAAATAACCAACCATAAACCATTAAAACATGTGATAATAATCTCTTCTGAAGTTAAGCGAAACTCCGAATGGATGATGGAGTACCTTCTATACGCGTCTCGATCTTGAGGGCATTCGGTGCGCCCCAGGTACCGTCATTAAAGAGGGCGCTGAGGTTGAAGTGATACTGGGTCTTCGGTGCCAGGTTCTCTATGAAAGCCGACGTCTCCTCTTTGGGAATCGTCACAGACTTTTCCTTGTCGATCAGGGAATGTTCGACATTGTCGGCGTCCATGAACTTTTTCTTCCCCAAGTAATTGAGCTGAGGGATAAGAATGACAAAGGTGAGGTACCGGCAGTGGCGGATTTAGGGAAGGCCATGCCCCCAGCGATTTTTAAAATACAACGGATGTATTATTTAAATCTGATGGAGGGGATTTCATGACGGATTTAATTCATTGGGAAAATAGGCGAAAATTCTACTCCTTCTTCAATAGGTTTTAAGATTTGTCTCCTTAAATATCCGACCCGTCGGGGAGCAAAAATAAAGCGCTTCAAACATTTATTTCTAATTCAGAACGCATCTGAACATTCTGATTTGAAACTTAAATCATCAAAATAGAATTAACTTCCAAAATAAAGGTTTTCTTGAAAATTAACTTTTAATGTATTAAAAATATGCTCGAAATAATTTCCAAACAATACCTTGTATTTGGAAACCATTTTCTTCTTGGGTGGCTTCCATTCCAGGGTGACTGTGGTTGAAGTGATGCTCTTGTATCTGAAGCTGGTCACCATGTTTGGGTATTCCTCTGTAATGTCCGATAAATTTAAAGATATTATTATTATTATTATTAATTTTATTATTATTATTAAAATTTTAAGAAGGATAATATGCAGATTAATATTCTATAATTAAGCGTATCGTAAATGACGTAAAAGATGGGACCTTATTTTTCTAATCTAATACATAACCAGTCAGAGAGCTTAACATTCCAATTACTTAATTAATACTGATAATAATAATAACAGTAATAATAATATTAATAGTAATTAGTTAAACTATAATTATCAAAGCCGAAGACCTTCTTCGAATACGTTGGTGTAGGCGTAATCCGAGAAGTTGCTGAACTTTTCCCCTGGAAGTTTAGCACAAACTCTCAGGGCGTACACGGTCCTTGGCTCGAGGGTTTCAATGGTTGCCACTGTTGAGGAATCTTTGAGGAACCAGAGAAGGATTTTCATTTAATTACTAATTATACTGGTTATACTAAAATAATATTATACTAAAAGTTATATTAATTGCTATTATGAAAGTATTTATATGAACATGTGTGCTGGTAGTAATAATAGTATTATACTGGTGTTTATATAAATACTACACTGGTGTACATATTACTGATAAACTACTCTTTATATTGATATTATACTGGTACGTATATTATTATTATACCATCATTTATACGATTATTAAATAATTTATTAATAAGTTTTGCAAATGAATGTAACTCGGAAAATTTTTTTTTACAAACGTTTTCATTAGATTTGATTATTATCATTTTGGACAAAAGGCAGAAATTATGCTGGAAATCCACAAATGGCTAACAAGTGCACACGTGTCTTTCATTTGTAATTAACTCATTTGGGGAGCACGACAATGACCTTGAGTTTATTATGTGCCAAATAAACGTTTTTTTCTGAATTTTCCTTTTAAAATATAAATATTAATATTCATTTTATTTAATTATATTATTTTATATTATTTTATTTTATATACCTTTACATAATTTATAAATATTGATATTTATATTTCACATTTAAAAGTAAATTATGTTAAGAAAGTTCCGATTGCAGCGTTACTGGTACTAGTGGTAAGTGAAAATTATGTCAAAATATTATATAAAAATAATTATATAAATAAATACACATTTTTTGTTTTCTCTACTTTTTGAAATCTCAAAAGCTTCCCTGTTTTGTGGAAACATTTAATGTTACAATGGCACATTCTTGGTAATAAAACAACTTAGTATCGCCGATTCCCAAAGTAGTCCTTAATTATATAGCAAGTAATACAAGATAAAACAATATTACATATAGACTTATGCACGCATAATCAGAGCAAGAGAGACAAACATGCACACGATAATTAACAAGATAATTTAATAATAACCAATTTGAAATAAATTAGTGAAAAGATGAAAGTTAAATGAAGAGAAACTCTCGAAAGAGAATTCCATCTTCCTATTGAAACAGCTAACATAATGAACCTCACTGACCAATCTCAACATATTCCCAGATGGACATATCAGCACTGGGTATCATGCTGTAGTATATCCTGTATCCGATGATGTTGGGGATCGATGGGGGTTCCCACGAAGCTTCGACGGCTGTTTGGGAAATTCTCCTCACCTGGAGGTTTGTTGGACTTGGAAGGGAAAGTTGCTGGTCGTAATGGAGATTTTGATAGACTCTACCTGTGATGATAAAGAATTGTATTGTATATATAATGTATTATGTATTATGTATGATGTATCAATGTAAAAGATATTGTGATATCTCATATCCTCCTCCTCCTCATCATCATCATCATCACCACCATCGTAATATTATTAAAAAGGTTACTATCGTTTTCGTCCAAAAAAGTCTCGCTCATGTTTACAATTTTCTCGTGTGATATGTATTATTATTATTATTATTTAATGCATGATATTATAGTATAATGTGTTATGATATAAGTATAATTGTTTTTACTTATACGTTTTATTTTGTTATGGTGTTTCATAATCGTATAAACGTATTTAGTAAAGTTGTAGTATTTAAAATTTATTTTATAGCGATGAATGAAAATGAATTAAATTTAACATTAAATTTATTTTTTATATTATTTATGTTCTCACAAAGAAAGAAATCCACCAAAAAACAAATATTTCATTTGTAATCTGGCTTGCAGTGCCACAGACTTTAATCTTGTAAATTGGGCAGATGGATGATGGCGAAATCTGAAGCTTGGAGCGCTACATCAATGACATGTTTTTAGGATTTTATGATCTAAATTGTACAAATTATTAAAAAAATATTACTAGATTGTTTTAATTAAAATTTATATTTATTTAATTAAAATATTACTATATTGTTTTAATAATTTATAATCCTAATAATTATAACTTTGATTTGATTACATTTAAATTGGTTCGTCTGAAATTGTCAAAAATGGATAATTATTTTGGCCTTTGGATTTTTAGTTATTTATATTAAAATTCTTTAAAAATTTATTATTATTTTGTCATCAGAAATAAATTCATTAAATCATTAGAATGCATCACCCTCATTTCAACTACACCTTAATTCTTAATATTATGCATTTTAATTTTCTTAATTAATAATAATAATAATAATAATAATGAAAATATGTATAATATATGAAAATAGTCGAGAAGTTTCTCTTCAATTTTTGATCACATTTTAAAGAAATAAAATCGCTCGATGAAAATTTATATTTTTGTTATTATTTCCAACCGGATGTTGAATTATTGATTCTGCACTCACTTTCTTTTATAATTTATTCCCGCTCTTTTCAATGGTTTTACGTTTTTAATACGGAAAATCGATTCATTTTCGATAATTTCGACAGCTATTAATCAATGTTTTCAGTGTCTTGTTGTTGTTGTCGTCGTCGCCATCGTCGTTGCTGTTGTTGAAGATGAGAGTCTACACGTACAGCGAGGGAAACACTCAGACGACCGAATATGAGATGCAATTCACATCTCCATTATCTCCGTCTATTTTAGAAAACCGAGTCCAATATTTGCATTCGACAATGGAGCACTGCAAGTATCATCCAAGAACGCTTTGTCAACAAAATTGCGAACAATTTTTATAAACTTCTTCTCTTCTTGTGGCCTGCATCATCATCATCATCATCATCATCACCATCATCACCATTATCATCATCGTAACCATCACCAGCCATCATCAGCTTCATTAGATGAAATTACAGCTACCACCACCACAATCGTTTTCATCATCATCGCAATCATAACAGCCATTACAGATCAGATGTATCTATCATCTTCACAGTGATCATCATTATATCGTCATCATCATCGTCATCATCATCATCATCGCAACTATCATCGAAACCATTACACATCGAAACAACGACACATTAAAACAAAGAGAAGAGTAAATGAAAAACCAACTCTGTGGGAAAGTTCTGAACGGCAAGCGGTTGGTCCACGGTCCAGCGCCGACGTTGGTGTAGGCCCGGGCCTGGAAAATGTAATCCGTGACAGCTTCCAGGTTTTCCACCACCATGTGGTTGCTGGTAGTGTTTCGATTCCAGGCGGATCCGGGAGAGTTGCGCTTGTGGTGGTTGACTTCGTAGAGGATTATCTTTCCATTCTGAACTTCCCTCGTCGGAGGGTCCCACTGGAGTCTGACGCTGGTGGAACTCAGGCCCATCGCCGTGAAGTTCTGAGGCGCACTTTCCGGAGCTGGCAGGAGAAAAGATTCGATTGATGAATTAAAAGACATTTTATGGGATAATATCGATAAAATTATATTTATTCGATTTATTTATGGTTCATTTTAAACTCTAAAATCCGTCCCTAGATATGAGAAGTACGGCCTTCCAGCAAAACATTTTGAACGATTTTAAAGGGCTGTTCCTTGCAAGAATGAGATCGTTCGAAGTATTTGCAGGGACAACACTTCAAAATTAATTTTCCAAATCATTTTCAAATTACGCGCCCTAATTCACCTGTGATTAATGCGCTCGGATGCATGCGATTAATGCACGTGAAAACGTTTCCAGCAATGGAAGCAGAGATGGCTTCCCTCTTCCAATCAATGAGGCTTAGGGGCCCTCAGTGATTTATGTCCACTTCAAAAACTTTCCAAAAACATTCAACGCCGGAAGTTTAAACTAGTCGTTGCTATCCAGATTGTCATCACAGCCACCACCTTCAACACCACCACCACCACCACCACCATCATCATCATCATTATCAGCATAACCAGTTGGATCTTCGTAGTCATCATCATCACCATCATCGCACAGCACTATCATCATCATTATGAACTTTGAAAGATGAGATCAGAAATGTCAAATGCGAAAAATATGTCGGCCTTTCCAACGGGGTGTCGTACGAAATGCCGTTCGGAAACAATTTCAACTAATTAAGAATTAATGTGCTAAAATAAAAAGAATTTAACTAAATATCTGGTCTCGATTTGCATGCACAGGAGACAGAAAGAGTATCGGAAAGAAATGTTTACTATTTGTGAAACCAAATTCGTGTTTCAACAGACACAAGTACAAACAACAACAACAACGACAGCAACAACGACGACGACGACCACGAGGACAACAACAACAACAACAACAACATCATCTCCCAGTAAAATAAAACTGAAAAGAATCTCCCTTAGCAATGGAATCTCTAGGAAAACGAATCATTTAAGTAGCAATTATTTTGCAAAATATTTTTCTCCCAAAAAATATTTATCATTCCGACAAATAATAAATAATAAATTATAAATTGTATTAATCACTACTTAATTATTTCTCACAAACAAACTTCCCTCCGCAGTCCAAATCGTGTGCAGGCAAATTAAATATTAAACGAATTAATTATTTAAAGTCTTTAGAAATTACAATATAATATAATATAATATAATATAATATAATATAATATAATATAATATAATAATTCTTTATATAATAATATAACACTTACATATAATATACAATATTATCGTTCTAATTAACTTTACGTAACTTTGCTCAATTCATAATAAAGCAACTGTTTTTATAAGACACCTTTCTAAATTTAAAATTTACTGATGATGATGATTATAGTTATTATGATTATGATTATTATTATTATTGTTATATTATTATTAATATTGTTATTAATATTATTATTATTAATATCATTATTATCATTGCTATTATTATTATTATTATTACTAAAATCAACCTTGTGTATTTAACATGGTATCAACCAAGTGCTGTCTGTCAACCACAGAAGGCGTTGGTGCTGCAAGAAATAATTACAAGCATTTTAATTATAATTTATTTTATCGTTACATTGCATCCATAATTTCTTTTTGCAATTGTATTTTGTAATATAATAAACAAATAAATAAATTTTAATAATAATTTATATATATATGTATATAAACCTTAATGAAATAACTGGTTAATTAAATACAGATTAGGCCTATTGGCAAATCATCTTACGCAGTAGCAAAGTCTTGAATCTCCTTTCCCTCGATGGCTCCCCATCTCCTTTGACTGTATAGGCCACCAGGGCCACTGAATAGTGGGACCCCTGCCTCAACTGTCCCAGATATTTCTCGGTTACGTTGCCGACATCGATGGTCTTCACGAATTCAGATTCGAATTTGTGCAGATCCGTCACGTCTCCATCATCGGCTTCATCGTCGGTTTCGGCGGATGTTTCCAGAGTGCGCAGGCGCACTTGGTAACCTCTTATCACCCCGTTTGGGGTTTTTGGGGGCAGCCACGTCACCAACACCGAGGTGGGGCCTATGTTCGTTACCTTCACCTTCTGAGGACTGCTCGGCACTGCACAGAAAGTAATTTGACGCTCTTAGGTGGATTAGGTGAACTTAATCAAAAAGAACTTTTAGACAAGGTTAATGAGTACAAAAAGCAGAAAATAATTTCAAACGTTTCCTTTTTGACAGTCTCCCATCTTAAAAACCCGGAATGGATTTTCCAAATTAATTATTCACAGATTTTAAAAGTCTCTCCGAATTTAAAAAAAAAAACTAAAAACTAATTTTAAAAACATAAAAAAAGTACTTAAAAATGTAAATAAAATAATAAATAATTAATTAATAAATTTAAGACGATAAAAAATAAGGTTTTTATTAAAAATATTAATTAATTAATTTAAAAAAGGGAGAAAAATATGCTGACCATCTTCAGGTGTTATGAAGGCCAGTTCGGCGGTTGAATCAGCAGCTTCGTCTTTTCTGACCGCAAACAACCTCACGATGTACGGAGTTTGTTTGGTCAAACCACTTTGAATCGTTCTGTTTTGATGCGGTGAAAGATGCAAGGTCATCAGATTGTCCTTGGTGACCTCGTGGTGTAAGCTCAACAGGAAGTACTTGAGTTCTTCCTGTTTGGGATGAGACCACGTGATTTCAACTGAAGACGAGTTGAGGACACGTGCGGACAGCTGCAGTGTTACGTCCTTGCCTGGGTTTTGAGATTTATGGTCATTTTAAGTTTTTTTTTTTTGTTTTGATTGATTTACGGACATAATCGTTGGAAACGAGATAATATATTTGTTTAAATTGACATTATATCTGCATATATGAATAAATATCTTTCAATAATTATTATTATTATTAATATAATTAAATTTAATGAAAATTTTATAGAACAAATGTTGGGATTTATAAACAGCTTTTTCAAAGCAGAAAAAATGTCCTGAAGCCTTTTGATTGCTTTAAAGCCAAGGGAGCCTTAATAATTTTCTTAAATTTTATTTATTTTATTATAATATTTTAGGAAAAGAATATTATTATTATTATTATTATAGAAATAAATAATTATTCATAACTTTTCATGATCTCAAGAAAAATAATTCTCTTCATTTGAGCTCCGTTGACTTTGAATGATTCATGCAAATCAGGAGGAGGAAATAATTTCAGAAGTTCAGGATTTTATGAAGAAATTTGTCAATGCAGGGATCAAAGTGATTTATCACGTTGCCATAGAAATTCGAACGGAAATGCAAACGTTGAAGCAGTTGATGGTGGAGAGACTGATTAGAGCAAAGAAACAAAAGTTGGAGCAAAGAAAAAGAAATAACTAACATGGTAATCATCTATGCTGCTTCTGAACGATAATTCGAATCTTTTGATGTTTTTATTTTTATTTTCTAGAAAAGAAAGAAAATAAATAAATAAATGAAAAAAAAAACTGAAATTGAAAATCAAATCTGAATTTCAGGAGATATAAATAAATGCTTTTTAAGTCAAAATAGAGATCTGAGGACGAAATAAATGAGACGGATCGTTGATATGGTTATCAAATCAAAGGGAAAAATTATCAAAATATTCGTCATTAAATTCTCTTTACTCCCTCCGATCGTCATGTTTACACGCTCCTTTCATGATTTCCAAGCACACGAATAATATTAATAATAATAATAATAATAATAATAATAATAATAATAATAATAATAATAATAATAATAATAATAATAATAATAATGTTATTGTCAGTTTACATTATTATTATTATTATAGCGTAATTTTAATTTATATTTATAATAATTATAATAATATTATTAATAATAAATAACTATCATCGTAGTTCTGACAACCTTAATTACATCACAATTGTTGTTATAAACATCTTTTCACAAGGAAAAGGTTAAGAAACATAAACTTCTATAAAAACGTTTTATTCGTAATTTTTAATTTATTATGTTAATTCATAATTTATTTTTTGCAACAAAAAGACGGTGACAATTAACTGCTGACTTAAAATAAAAAATTAAAAATTAATTTAAAATAAATTTTATATTTAAAAATAGAAGAAAGAGGAAGCTTAGGACTTGTTCGATCTCAAATTATTTCTGAAAAATAAAGTTTAACTCGATAATGAATAATTAATTAGCAACTGGAAAAGAGTCCGGCGGAGGAACACGAGCCGCGTTTCGCTCGAGTGAAGGAAAAACATCGGCGGAGGAGGAGGACGAAGGGGGTGGTCCAGTCACGCTTCGTTAAACATAGGTCACGCTTCATTGGTGCCCTAACGCAGGACATGGAAATCTAGGTATCCGTGGTGCAGAGAATTCGATTCTTTTTAATTAAGTGGTTAATTAAATAATTAATTATTATTATTATTATTAGAAATAATTTTTCACTGAAATGGGCTGCTAATTAGCATAAATATTCTATTTTTAATAATTTAATTCTTGACTCACAATTATTTTAATAATGTTTATTATGTTTAATATGTTTTATTATTTTAATAATGTTTATTATGTTTAATATGTTTTATTATTTTAATAATGTCTATTATGCAGATTACTTTAGAGCTTTTAATAATTTACTAATTTGCAGGAACGTTCAATGCTGTGAATAGTTTCTTAATTTGACTTAATTTACTGGAAATGTTAGTTATTGGCACAATTACCTCATTTTAAAAAAATATTTTAAAAAATTAGAAAATTTAGAAAATTATTGCGAAATAATTTGATTTTAAACTTTTCATAATTAACCAGCAATTTTGGAGTTTGTAATTTACAAATTGGTTTCCGAAAATTGTTGTTTCCTTTCTTTCCGGTGTCAAAGGTCAAAGGTCGAACATAATTGAATGAATAGCTTTTTTTAAAACAACTCTTCAAGACACAGCGCATTAGAATTAATATGAAATTCATAATTACCATTTAATTATCACTAATTATTATTATTATTATTATTATTATTTTTATTATTATTATTATTATTATTATTATTATTATTATTATTATTATTATTATTATTATTATTATTATTATTATTATTATTATTATTATTATTATTATTATTATTATTATTATTATTATTATTATTATTATTATTATTATTATTATTATTATCATTGTTATCAATTCCGATTATCACCTTGTTTATGGGTGGTGAATCTGACCTCCTGACTCCATGGTCCGTCACCCAAACTGGTGAAAGCAGATACTTTGAAGACGTGGGTTTCACCAGGTTGGAGGTTACCGATGACGTGTGTGGTCGTGTCATTCAGTGCTTTTATCGACCACCTGGAATACTGTTGCTGACTGCGACCAGGGTGGTCTAACTGGAGGGTGGAGCTGAATACCTTGTAGCCCTAAATTTGATTGGATGTCCAAATTTATTTCGATTTTTTTGCTAATCTCTTTTAATAATCGGTAAATTACAATTTATTGTTTTTATGATTTAATTGTTTAATTTAATTTAATGATTTATAAAGATGAATAAGATTTTGTAGTGATGATAACGATGACTATGACGACGACGATGTACCTTTATGACTCCATTAGTGATATTGGGTTTGTCCCACGTGACTAGAATTGAGGTCTCGTTTGCAGCCAAAACTCGAACTTTTTCAGGAGGCGAACCAGGGGCTGATGAGCATAATTAACTAATAATTAATCGATGACCTCATCTTCTTCTTCCTCTTCTTTTTATTGTCATTATTATTATTATTATTATTGTTAATATCAATTTATTATTTGTTATATATCAATTTATTATAATTAATGTAATTAACCTTATTTACAATAAATTATTTTCTAACTAATATTTAAGGTAGATTTAAATTATTTATAAAATATTAACTTTAAGTTGACATCACGCTGGAGAAACTGAAAAGAATTGCCAGTTAATTGAAATTCCACAACCATAGATGAAACACTTCAAAATGCCACCATAGATATACGAACCTCATCCTTCTGCAGACTAAGGTCGACGAGCAAAAAATGGGGAACAGAAAATGTAAACATAAATCGTAAAAACAAAGAAACATCAACATTCTTCAAACAATGAATTCCATGCAAACGTTTTGTAAACCCAACATAACAACAACAACAGCAACAACGACAACAACGTGTTCAACACCACAACAACGATATGTCGTTCAATAACTGAACACATTGAATTAAAATCATTTCAATCAGTTTCCTCTGATGGTTTTATACAAATTATGAAATTATTTTACAGATAATAAACACCGAATTGATGCATGAATCAACTTAATATCATCACAAAATAATCTTTGTCGAACGGATGAAATAAATGTTTGTTGCTGTGAACTATTGTATCAAATACAAAACAAAAGGTAAACAAACATCACAGTGACATCGCTTTTAACATAGGTCAAAGGGCAGCCTTAAGAAATCATGCTTCTGCTACCAAACCTATGCCCTTAACTTAAACTACGACTTAAAGAACAGAAATGCAAACGTTTTAAGCGTTGATTTTAAAGAAATTGCATCATGAAGTGCGCAGTTTAAGTTTTTAAGAGATTCTTCAAAATAGCAAATTCTTTGCCAAGAGTACGATGTTGTTGTTCCTGTGTCGTGTGATAATAGGTGACTGATAATGCGTGAGTGATAATACAAAGTAACGATGGTGCTGAAGAATACACTATCGGAATACAATTGTGTTGAAATGGAGAAGAGGTTGAGATTGGATTTTAAAAACAAATTTAAAAATTATTATCTAAATTCGCAGATGTGATTTCAGAAAAATGAGGATTGAAATTATTGTTTTGATTGAAAACATCTTTGAAACTTTCATTATAATATTTAACCACATAATTAAAATCCCTGGTTTTTTCAAAACGTAAACAAGTGCTGTACTGTTTACGAAGTACGACTACTTTGAACAAGTACTGTTCGTAAGTTGTTGACTTGGTAGGCGTTTAATACATTACTGCTAATAAAATATTATATTCAGCTGTAATTAGGAATGATTATTACTAAGTAAACTTTAGTATTACGCTTTTATAAGATATCTAACTGTTTTTGGATGAAAAGGAATTTATTTCATGAGAATTTACATTTTATATCATAATAAAAATGGATAAATAAATAAGCAAATAAATTAATTAATATATAAATTAAATAAATAAATATTTC
Source organism: Hirudinaria manillensis (assembly GCA_034509925.1). Taxonomy (NCBI): domain Eukaryota; kingdom Metazoa; phylum Annelida; class Clitellata; order Hirudinida; family Hirudinidae; genus Hirudinaria; species Hirudinaria manillensis. The sequence goes on along the minus strand of CM067538.1, from coordinate 5,358,501 downwards.
TTCCAAATTTATAATTGAAATCTCCCCAAATCATTTCTTTCTTTTTTATTCCAAACTTAGTGAATCTCAAATAATTATTTTGAAAAAACAAATTATAAGAAAATATTTTTTATCTTTTTCAGGCAGAATTGATTGAAATGTTTCAAGAGGAAAATCTATTGAGTTTTTTTCTTTTAAACTGGCATTTCAAAAAGAGATAATACTTTCAATATCATCATTCTTACTGTAATCATCATCATCATCATCATCATCAATATCGTAGCATTTTTATTATCCGTGCTTCCGCCATTGTCATCATATAGTCATTATAATCATCATCATCACATAATCATAATCATTATCATCATCATCATCATCATCATCATCACATAATCATAATCATTATCATCTCCATCGCCTGCAAAGGCTCGTAGTTTGGTTTAATTAATTTTTATTTAAAGGACCATTTAATCCACAATGAAAATAATAAATATCAATAATAATAATATTAATAATAACAAAATAATAAAATTATACTTTAACAAATACCTATCAATTTAAGCTTGCTTCAGCACTTTATTTACGCACAATCTGCTGTACTTATTCAAATTTGTGTTAGTGGTCATTGGATGACCCTTCAATTTGTTGAGAAATAAATAAATAAATAAAATAAATAAATATTTTGAATTATTTGAATATTATAATTTATGCTAATTCGACGGTGGTGGCAGCAGCAATAGACACACAACCAAGGAAAGACTGGAGAACGTAAACAAGCAGCGCTTCATTCCAGCTCAGGTAGACGGACCACCCAAGAAGCGCACAGCAATGCCATGACTCATGTCTTCTTGTTTATGCTCATTAGCATATGCAGATTCGATCTCCTTCGTCGATTTCTTCGATTCTAAATTAATTAAATCACCGAGGAGAAATACATTTTTGCCTCGTAATTAACATAAATTATGTTAATATGCCCTACTTTTTATCGTCTACCATAAAAGTCAATTTTTGAATTTATTTCTCAAATGAAGATCCAATGGAGAAAGATTCTATTAGAAATTATCATAATTTATTTCAAAGATATTTTTGTTTTAAAAACATTATAAATGTAAACATTCGTGAGATTAATAACGTTTACATATCTTTGTTCCTGAAACACAGCTATCTCTATTTGTATCTGTATCTGTATTTGTATCTATATTTGTATCTGTATATGTATTTGTATCTATATTTGTATCTGTATATGTATTTGTATCTCTATTTGTATCTGTATTTGCTACAGCAAAGAGCATGAAGTCTCATTATTCTCATGATATTTTTTCAGTAACGTAAAAATAATTCATTATAATAATTGTAATAAATAATAACAACAAAAATTGTATCAATAATATTAATATAATAATAATAATATTTTTTATCAAAAAGTTATAGGAATAATTTTTTGCGGGGTTTTTTTTTATTATTATTGAAAAAAAGAATTTATGCAATGAAATGCTGAATCCATTGTGACCGAGTATTTTGATTTGAATTTTTATCTGCTGTCCAGTGATTTTACGAGCGCATAAAATTATTTTCACTAATTTTATAAAAAATTCTTCTCTATGCACCACTTGATTGAATGTAAAACCGCATCTTTGTTGTTGTTATTGTACTGTATTGTTGTTGATTGAATTGTGATTGAAAGGATGCCGGATTGACACGGATGAGGGTTGAACCACCCGAGATGCCCCAACCCCCAATTTGAACCCACATTTAGTCTTTAACGAGAAAATAAATCCAATGACATTTTAAAACTAAGCACGACGTACTCTTCTCCCCAGTGGTGACGTCATAGGGGTTGCTCGGGTTGCCCCGGCCGATGTTGTTGACAGCCAGGACCCTGAACTCGTAGGTGGTGAAGGGCGTGAGACCGTCGATCACGTGTTCCGTTTTCGAAACGGCTTCGATTTCGTCGTAGTTTCTTCCGCCCTCGTACTTTGGTTTGTAGAAGATGACGTAGGACTCTACCGGGTGCTGATAGGAAGGTTGCCAGGAGAGCTTCACGGAATTGGCCATGACCTCTGAGGCTGCCAGTCTTATGGGAGGTGAGGGGAGTTCTGCAAGGAATGAGTGTTTCCGGTGACGAGAGCAACAACAACAACAACAACAGCAATAACGTGTTGGTAATCAGGAAACACGAATTAAAATAGCACTAGTAACAATAATAAGAACAATGATAAAACATAGTAATAGTGACGCATTCAAACAAATCAACTAGTGCCATATACTCGTGGAAAAGAAATGGGGACTTTTTTTTAACCATTTCCTGATCCCAAAATCGCTTCCAGGCGTTTTAAGGTCGTTTATGAAGACGGTAGATAGCAACTTAGATGGAAACAAATGATATGCTTATCCTCGTATTGACATGGTTAACATAAAGATAAAGATATGATTAAGAAGAAGCAGACTCCGATAATATATAACATAGTTTGCCTAAAGTCATCTTCAATTTCCTGAGCCGATTGCCCTTATGATTTCCTGCTTCAGTTCGGCCACAGTTCAGTTAGGGTTCGACATGGAAATATTTTTGTTTTATATATATTTATTTTAAATTATATATATATTTTTTATTAATATATAATTTATATTATATTTATATTATATTATTTATATTTATATTATATTATATTTATTATAATTATTTATATTTATTTATGTATTAATTAAATGCACTTCACTGTAAAACAACCTCCAAACCCCTCAACCGATCGAGCCACAACCCCCTCAAGATTGGTGGACCCACCCAAACCCCCCTCTCACCACATCTCCACCCCAAGCCCAGTTGACAGGGGAGTTAATTTATGGGTTTTTCCTCTTTCAGGAATGTTATCAGTCACTGTCCATGATTTATGAACTAATTAAATTTTCATCCACGATTAAGCAACAGGGGCTTCGGAATTGGAATTTTATGTTTAATTCCTCGTCGATAAAATTATTTTCATTGCTTTAATTAATATTAATATTATATTTACATTATTATTATTAGTAGTAGTATTAATAATAATAACATTATTATTATTATTGGTAGTATTAGTATTAATAATATTAACATCATTATTATTATTAAGAGAATTTAATATGATGATGATAGCTCCCCTTTTAGGTCGATTTTTACAAGGGTTACGTCAGATCATGCATTATAAAGCCAAATAAATTAAAATCCATTTCATGTTGTCACACATTGGTAAACAAAACTCAATCTAAGCTTAATCGAGACTTTAAATTTAAATCTTTATATCTTTTTTTTTTCTGAATTTAAACGATTTAGACTATTTAAATTTAAATTTAAAATAAAATCTTCGTTTCTTTCGACCTAACCTTTCAACTTGACTTCGGCAACGTGTTCGACGTTTCCGAGTTCAGAGGACAAAACGCAGGTATAGTTGGCCGACCTCTGAACGTTCTCGAGTCTCAGGACGTTGACGTTGGTTCTCGAGTCCGTCTCTGAGAACATTTCCTCGTTGCCCACCAACCACCTGACCGTGGGCAGGGGTGAACCGCTGCCCCCACACGACAGGTTCACCGATTGACCGGGCAGGATTTCCTCGTTTTGGGGGTTTACTGTGAAAGCCGGTGGGACTCTACGTGCTGTAGGGTTTTAAGGTTAGTTGTTGTTTATTTTTCTTTGATTTTATGTTTTTAATTACGATGCAAACACAAATTAATTGTTATTATTGCTACTAATACCTCATTTGTATCTGTAATATTGATGTGTAAAGTTTATTCATATATTAAGAGTATAATATATAATAATTATAATTATAATATTATATATAATAATAATAATAATAATAATAATAATAATAATAATAATAATAATAATAATAATAATAATAATAATAATAATAAGTACTTAATTAACGACTGATTTATTGTTAAGTAAGGAATATCCAATCAATGATTAATTATTAACAAGTAATGAATATTCAATCTTAGAATATTGATTGAGCACCGACTGACCTCTGACGTAGAGATTGGCGGGAAAGGAGAACGTTATTCCTTTATCATTCTCTCCTGCACACATGTACTTTCCTTCGTCCGATTCGTTACATTTCGTTACTTGTAAATATTCTGCAATTATTTCAAGAATTTAATTCTCATTTTTAGCATAGAAATCATTTTTTTTACTTTATAATAAGAATTTCATTTATATATTTTGTACGGTCGTACATAGCTAGGGCTTTTATATTAATTTAAATATTTATTTTTTCATAATTATAACAAAATTATTATTCTTATCAATATTACTTATACTTTATTTATTATGAGCCTTATATTATTATTATTATATCACTTCTTATTTATTTATTTATTTCTTATTTATTTATCACTTTATTAATCAATTATTAAATTTTATAAAAAAAAATGAATGAAAAAAGAATCGATTAAGTTTTAGTTGTAAACATTCCTTGAGGGAAGTTATTAATGTTTATTAATGAGTTGCTATTAATAGAACGATGACGAGGTATTAACGACCACTGAGATCATCTTCACATATTTAATTAGAGCCACATGATAACGATGACGATGATGATGATGACGAAGATGATGATGACGAAGACGACGATGATGATGACGATGATGATGATGATGATGATGATGATGATGATGATGATGATGATGATGATGATGATGATGATGATGATGACGACGACGACGACGACGACGATGATGATGATGATGATGATGATGATGACGACGACGATGATGATGATGACGATGACGGTGATGATGACGATGATGACGTCGAAGATGCGATGACGACGACGACAACCGTGAGTCAGATCAGTCAGTGACGTAACGTACTTGAAACTCCAGGAGGCGAGTACTTGTACTTCTCGCTGGGCTCCAACGGGATGCTCTCCTTGAACCACGTGACCGTCGGTTGGGGATCGCCGAAGATGACGCACTCGATCTGGGTGGTCCTGTCCTTTTCGGCTGCCTGCAGGTGCGGGTGAGTAATGATCTTGGGGAATCCCCGAGGAGCTGTAAATAGACGAATTGTTAACAATTGATCATTTATTTCGTGCTTATTATTCTTAATCGCGGTGTCTTTTTTGAGGCATTAATAAAATTATAATCATGATAACTTGTAATAACACAATAAAATTGTAATAAAATTATAATTATACATTAAACAGTAAAATTCATTTTATTATTGGCTGCGTAAAGCTTGCGAAAAAATCCTTTTAATATTCTTTACGTCGGCACTCTCGGTATTTCCGTGTCTAAATTTAGAAAAAAACTTGGAGGAGCATGACCTCTGACATGTCTTTTGGCAAGGTCGACTGAATTAAAGGTTTTAATATGGATTTAACATCGGAATTTAAAAGAAATTATAATAATGTGTAAATAATAATTAAGTAATGATATTTTAAGATGATAAATTAATATAAGTTATGATAAATTATGATAATAGTACTATTAAACAGATTTTAAATAAAAATTAATCCCGTTATTTGTTTGTTTTAATTATTATTATTATTATTATTATTATTATTTTATTCACGTTATCATATTCTTCGATGATAATAATTGCATGCATTCATCATCGTTGTCATCATCATCATCACTCTGTTTTGAACATCATCGGGAAATCTCAGACTCAATTTTTTTGCCTAAGGATGGATTGATGACTTCATGAAAGTACTCATCGTCATCATCGTCGTCGTCGCCATCGTCGTCGTCGTCATCATCACCGCAGCCATCATCTATTTATGACGAGAACGTCACATCGAAAACAATGGAAATTACGTGTGTCACGGTTGAACGAACGTCACGCTCGAGTCACCGATGACTTCCGGTCAGTTGCAGATGGAACACATCATCACGTTGACATTTAATTAAATCATCCAATTAATTAATTAATTAATTTTTATTCTAAAACTGTCTAAATGTCCTTTACGAATTTATTTTGCATTTTATTACATTGTGTTTTTGAAAATGCATTATATCCGTTATAATAATTATCATCATCGTCCACGTTGACATCATCATCATCATCATCATCACCACCATCATCACCACCATCATCGTCATCGTCATATCAGTCATCATTATCACCGTCACAATCACCATGAACGTCATAAACATCATGATCATCATTATCATCATCGTCACCAACATCATCATCATCAACATCACCATCATCATCATCGTCGTCGTCTTCATCATCATTTTTCCAATCTTCCAGTGGAAGGAGTAAAAGAGTCGATTTAACCCATGCAGCGCCAGTAGAAGCAGACGTGTACGTGCACGTTGCACGGTGGCGGCAAAAACCAGCAGACGAGTTGTGCACGGAAGATTTGGTCGACGGCATACCATTGCATTACTTAAGTACGATAAGTACGATATGAGTGAAGTAATTATAACAACAATAATTAATAATAAAATTACAAAATATTATTTATTTACGTATATTATTATTGTAATAATTATAATATTGATAATATTATAATAAATATCTAATAATGCAACAGGCACGTCGATAGATCAGCTCTCAAGTCGTGGTCGATGGTATCATCATTCCAATAAAAATCCTATCTTTACCTCAACACGGTCGTCATCATCATCATAGACATCGTCGTCGTCATCGTCATCCTCATCATCATCATCGTCATCATCATCATCATCATCATCTTCAATACCATCGTAGGTTATTTACTTATCAATTATTACGTAATAATTTCGGGTGTTATCAGAGTTAATCCGATTGAGTGAATTTAATGCACTTCCGAGTGAATTCCTAATTAGTAACAAATAAATCAAAATGGCTGTAAAACAGGAAAATATTAAATTTCTAAAACATTGTATTTTAAATTATTTATCAATATAATTGCATAATTATCTACATCAATACAATAATGACTAACGTATAACCATCAAGAAATGATAAATGATAATGGTTTATTATTAATATTAAATAAAAGAAAACTTTTTTTTTTCAAATTATTAAACAAAGCAAGGAAAATAACGACAAACTCTTGTCTTCGGGAATGACGAACAATCTGGCAACGGCAGTGACGGGTTCACCTTTGCTGTTATCCGCCACACATTCGTACTTGCTGTCGTTCAATTTCAATTCAACTGCTTCCAGGCGGAGAACCGAACCCTGGTTGAAGTGGAAGATGGAGTACCTGGGGCGGACAGCAGTGATTGATTGTTAATTGATTGGTTAATTGGTTGCACTGTTTGTTGGTTGGTGGCAGTGATTGACTGGTGTATTGATATATATCGACTGGTTGGTGGATTGGTTAGAATCTAACTGGATGATTGAGTATTCCGTAAATTGAGTAATTGTGGGTTGTTTTGATTGATTGATTGATTGATTGATTGATTGATTGATTGATTGATTGATTGATTGATTGATTGATTGATTGATTGATTGATTCGTTCGTTTGTTCGTTCATTCATTCATTCATTCAATCATTGACAGATATTTCCATTGGTAAAAATATATTCTTTTTTAAAAATATTAGTTCGAAGTGATTTCTAAGCTTTCGATTTTGAAAGGAAACTTTTTTATGTGAAATTCCATCCTCCCTTCAAGTGACAAGTGCTGCCTCCGTTATTCATGTTCACTGCAACACTTATTGTTATTATTATTGTTGCTGTTATTATTATTATGATGAGCATAATTAACTAATATTTAATCGATGACCTCATCTTCTTCTTCCTCTTATTATTACTATTATTATTATTATTATTATTATTATTATTATTATTATTATTATTATTATTATTATTATTATTATTATTATTATTATTATATTATCATTATTATTATTATTATTATTTCTTATCATTTTTTTTAATTGTTGTTATTATTGTAACTGTTGCTCCATCTGTTGCAATCACAATAAATTGTTATTCAGCTAAGAATTAAAAATGCAGCTTGATATTTAGACATTTAATTAACTGTTGTGGTTAATTAATAATAATGTTATAATTATAATCATATATAACATATATATTTTAATTATTTATTATATATATTTTATAAATTTTATTAAATGAAAGCACACGTTCACATTGAAACAATGCATTCGACTGAACGATTCAATCAAATTATGCAATCAAGGATTTCGGAATTTCGGAGGGAAAAATAAAATCTGAAATTAAAAATTATATTCAATCGACGCGCACCCTCTAGCGGACATATTTGCAACAAAAACTTTAATTAAAAGACCAATGAATTCATGAGACGGTGCACCGCCATTTTTAAATCTTTTTATTAAATACAATAAAAATAAAAATTGAATAAAAAGATTTTTTAAAAGAAGGGATTTCGATGCAACCATTTTAAAGTAATTTCGAAAAAATTGCTCCTTTAATGGCTTATGAGAGAGAACTTGTGCTTTTATTGAATAGAGTTAAATTGGTAAATTCTTAAAGGGGAATCAACAACAACAACAATAACAACTGCAACAACAACAACGACGACGACGACAACAAAGTACTTGTTATAACTATTACAGAATGATTATTTTGTGTTAATTATTTTATTAATTCGTTGTTTAAATCATTTCTAGCATTTGATTGACACCCAATATTCGCAAACGAACCTCTTTTATATTACAAATGTAATCATTAAAATTTACACTCACCATTATTAAATATAAATACTTGCAAATATGTGCAAAAATAATCGCCGAATTAAATTCTTTAAACCCATTTAAACTTTGACCTTCTCAATAAGGGTTAAAAAGGGAGAAAACCGTCTTACGGAAAGACCTCAAAAAGTATTTTAAATGAATTTATTAACTTTTAACTTTTAAATCTTGAAATTCTGACGATAAATAAGAAAAACAAAGCTACTATTAAAACATTTAACCAACCAAATTAATTATATTAAACGATTAACGTTGATTAAATAAAAAAACAAAACAAGAAGATAAAAATTAAGTAGCTTATAAGTTATTCATGAGTTTGGAATTAATGAGACTCCACCCACTTGGTATTGTTGATGATGAGCCTATTGTTGAGTCTCCAGAAAATGGTTGGCACTGGATTTCCAGAAGCCTTGCATACGAAGAGCACTTTCTGACCTTCCAAGATGGACCTATTACGAGGTGCTTCTATGATCTTTGGTGCTTCCTGTTGGTGGGCTGCAATGAATTACAACTGTTTGTAATAAGAATAATAGGTCAGTTGTTGTGTTTGTTTTAATAGGTCAGTTGTTTGTTGTGTTTGTTTTCAATAGGTCAGTTGTTGTGTTTGTTTTTAATAGGTCAGTTGTTGTGTTTGTTTTTAATAGGTCAGTTGTTATGTTTGTTTTTAATAGGTCAGTTGTTATGTTTGTTTTAATAGGTCAGTTGTTATGTTTGTTTTAATAGGTCAGTTGTTGTGTTTGTTTTTAATAGGTCAGTTGTTATGTTTGTTTTTAATAGGTCAGTTGTTATGTTTGTTTTAATAGGTCAGTTGTTATGTTTGTTTTAATAGGTCAGTTGTTGTGTTTGTTTTTAATAGGTCAGTTGTTATGTTTGTTTTAATAGGTCAGTTGTTATGTTTGTTTTAATAGGTCAGTTGTTGTGTTTGTTTTAATAGGTCAGTTGTTGTGTTTGTTTTTAATAGGTCAGTTGTTGTGTTTGTTTTTAATAGGTCAGTTGTTGTATTTGTTTTTTGATCGATTTTAAATTCCCGTCTGGCAGACTGCACAATGAGCAGTTTGCATGGTACTTTTTGTAATATTATGAATTGTATTTCTGTTATCAATTGTACGATGTTGTTCGCAGTGATAAGTGTTTCGTATAGTTATTGTTGCAATGGCGGTATTGTTTTGACGAAATGTTGTAATTTTGTTATTATTATTATTATTATTATTATTATTATTATTATTAAAGTATTAATAATACAATTATTAATCAAAATATTTATACGCCATGATCACTTTTAATTCTGAAAAAAAAATGTGGCAGCTCTGACATTAAAAATCAATAAATGATGCATAAAGATTGTTCCCTTGAGTCCTAGGATACTTACAATCATATCTCTGGATGTATCTAAAGTTGGTTGGTGTTGACCTGCCTGCATTTAGAGGGTTGCAAAATGGATTCTCAGACGAGAAACAACAACGTCAACAGCAACATCAACAACAACAACGTCAACAACAACAACAACGTCAACAGCAACATCAACAACAACAACAACGTCAACAACAACAACAACGTCAACAGCAACATCAACAACAACAACAACGTCAGCAGCAGCAACAACAACCGAAACTCGCAGAAACAACAAGACTCAGCACGAATAACCAAAACACCAAAGAAATAAAAGAACCAAAGAACTAAGTAAACTAATTTTTAAAAGTGAACGTAAGTTCAAAGACGAATGAATTACGATTGGAAAAAAAAAATAATGCAATAAAAATTTCAAAAACCCTTCCAAGGGAACAATGGCATGAAGGGAGAAGGAATTATTGGATCCCAAAAAACAATTAACACCTTCCATCAATTTCAAAACCTGTATTTCATCATTATGAGCTGTATTGTTTCTTAAATCAATTAGCTGGATTGAAACAAAAACGTAATAATATTATTAATAATAATGATAATAATAAAAATAAATATGTTTTATGTGATATAATATTACTAATAACAATGATAATAATAAAAATAAATATGTTTAATACGATGTTATCACATTCATGTATAATAAATTGGTTTTGTTATTACTTAATTTCATTATTAAAGTAATTATCTTACTTAAATAGACTGTTCCAATAGACACCTCCGTAGCATTAAAATACTAAAAATAAGCCCCTAGATCCTAGAACGAGGAAGTGAAAACTGAACAATTAAATACAAGCTTCAAATTCTTTCCCCAAAACCTGCCAATGATAACTGTTCATTCAACATTACTGACCACAATACTGACTGCCCCAGCTACCCAATTCTGAGGCAACTTTGCCAAGACTGGATTCTCAGGCGTCTTTTCAACGTTGCAAAGGTTTCTTTGACCGGAGTTTTAGAGTCAAGAATGGCAAAGAGTAGCCTGTGCTGCTGTCAGAGAGAGACCTCGTGTCGGGCCCTGTTCTCCTCGTATGATACCTCCTAGGATACCGATGATACTCGTCCATCATCGACAAGACGTGGGAAGACCCATCAACGTCGTCGCCGTCGCCAGCGACTGGATTAACAGCGGAACGTGATGCGAATGGTCTTCGAACAATCGGCACGTGGAACACGGAGAAAGGTTTGCCGAGGAGGAACAGCTTTTGATGGATGTCGATTACGTTGGAATGCCTTCTTTATGGCCTATTGCTCTTTGTTTTCCAGTGCAAACTCGACTGCAGAATAACGATGCTGTCGTCGTCGTTGTTGTTGATGGTGATGCTGATGATGACGACGACAAAATAACAGATACATTTTGAAAACAAAGAAGGCTATTTACGATATCGTTTCGCAGAAGCAGATGATTCTAAAACGGAGATATAGCGGGAAATTGCATTAAAAACACTTGTTTCCAATGGAAAGTCAGGCAACGTCTTCCAAGAAGAGAGCCGTTAATAGGAAATGTTCCTATTTATATGGCGCTACATAATGAATAGACTGGATTTGACACGACTCGTCTTCAACACGTCAGAGGGTTGATTTTCGTGCAGAGAATAAAAACAAATACGCACTGGATAAAGTCTTTGTTCTCTGCAAAAACGTGTTGAACAAGCATGATGAACGTTAAAAATCCTGAACCGACAGAAATAACTGGACCGCCAAGATGTGGAAGATAGGGAGTGAAGGATGGATGACAGTCCGTGCTTTAAGATAAGAAGCTGCTTCCAGGAATCGTGCAAATGAGATTCAGGATGGATTTGATGAAGTAAAAATGGAACCACGAAACCTCTTTGTAGTAGTCTGCCCTTAGAAACTCCAAAATGCATCTGATCGATCTGTTATGAATATGACTTGTATGAATTGTATATAATTGAAATTATTCAATTATTTACTATAATTTCGTCCACGAATGAAGACGATGACGTGGACGATGGATTCATTAATGTTCAAATGGAATAATAAATGACATAACTTAATAAATTATGTTAATACTAACTCGAACATAATAGCACTGGTAAGAAAAAGTTAATTGAATTCCTTAAGCAATAAAAGTAGGTGGAAGCTAATAATAAGAAGACAATTCCTTAAAGATGACTGACAAAAGGCAGTCACTCGTCACAAAGGATTGAAAAGTGGCAGTTTTAAGGACTCCATAAATCTTCAGCTATTTTTAGGAGGAGTCCAACCTATTAATTATTCAACAGAGTAATTGGCTCTAACGTTGTCTGTTAGCAATTCGTTAATAATGGTGTCATTAATCATAATAACTCTCCATTATTAAAGATTTGCGTTAATGTGCAAAGCTGCCGCTATGACTCTAACAATTAGCTTGTTGTTCCACGAAGAACGAATGCTAATTCAGCCGTTGATAGAAATCTCCCCTTGTTAGGCTAGGATAGGGGCAAAGGGTCTACCCAGGGTCTGTTCGGTTGTTGCCCTTGATTTGCAGACAGGCAACTTTGGATGCCAACAATTGCGATCGCTTTTGGCTCGTTTTGGTTGTACTGATGTAGTGATAGAAATCTCCCCTTGTTAGGCTAGGATAGGGGCAAAGGGTCTACCCAGGGTCTGTTCGGATGTTGCCCTTGATTTGCAGACAGGCAACTTTGGATGCCAACAATTGCGATCGCTTTTGGCTCGTTTTGGTTGTACTGATGTAGTGTACTGATGCAGTGTACAACGTTGAAGGATTCCGGTTGAGAATCGAAAATTGAGATGGGGAGACCGTGGACTGATGAACGTACAAAAGAATCGGACCAATGTATCAGAGACGCTAACATTTCCCCTCAGAGGAATTTTTATCGTTAGAGTTGTAATATTATCGCATTCGGTGTTGAGATTCAAAATCCAAGTTATCTGAGATTGTTTCCGATACCGTTTTAGGGTGTCATGGATTCTAGATTTAAAGATTTTTGAAATGTCTTAAATCCAAATATACATGCAATTTGTTGTAAATGATTGGCTGGATTAAAATCTTTGTTTTTAATTTTGCTGTTGGTAATTTCTTCGGTTTAATTTTGTTTACATCTGATTAGTTCCCGGGCATTGCATCAGATTGGTTCGATTAAGCAAGAGGAAGTGACGTGTTGATGTGTCCAGCCAATCAGCGAAGAGACAGCGGCATATGTTCCAACATGTTGTGAAGATTTCCAAACAAATCACTTTTTTTTTGCGAAACTTTGCAGAGTACGTTCAACCGCACATCTTATGTTTGTTCGAGACTTCTCTTTACTTTTCTTTGTTTCTTTGTTTTGCTATGTCTCTGTATCACCCTATGTGTGTGTGTGTGTGTTTATGTGTGTGTATTTGTGTGTGCCTCTATTTCTCGGTCTTGGCTGTTCTCTCCTCCTCTCGAAATGAGCACAGACAGTTATTTGTGTCTTCACGGTTCATTTGAAACTGCGTGGGGTCCATTTGATCGGAAAAGAAAATCGCGTAGTTTGTGTTCTACGCCCCAGAGCATGACATCACACTTGTTTATGTATTGGCGCCAGATGGCCAGGTAATAACTTGACTCGCAAATGCCACTTGCTTGTTTCTTTCGACCCGGACTTAAATCATTTCGATTCTATATCACAAAATGGAACATATGAGTTAATAGCTTAAAAGGATTTTTAAGGATAGTTTAAAAAAAGGTCGAATATTGCAAACATATCCGTGCATAAATATATAAAAAAAATTAAAACTATTCTTAAGCTCGAAGTGTCTCAACTTTTCAGCCAATTTAAGACTTCCAGTTCACTCCGAATCTTTCAATTAACCTTTAGAAAGGTCACTGTCGGCTCTTAATCTTCGGGGCACGCAAACCCAGACGATAGAAGGGAATTGCCCTTTTCGAGGCAATAATCCCGATACGAGGCTTTTCCATCCAGATTCTTCATATTCAATTCTCTGACCCCGGATTTCAGAAAATTTCGGTCCAATGTCACTCGGAGGGCAAGGGTTCTGAACTCTTCTCCCTACCCTCGAATATTTGCGGTTTCTAGGGTCAGCAAGGTCGGACGGTGTGACGTCAGGAATGAGAGAGTCATTTCAATTGTCAATCCGAATTCGATGTGCATTTTTGGAAGTGAAAAATTCAATTTCATTCTTTATTGTGAATATTTTTTGATTATTTTAAAAATATTTCTTTTTTTATGCAAAAAGAAAACGATTACGTAGACGGCTGACTTGAAAATGCTGGACAAAATTAAGCGCTCATTCCCAGAGCATTTTCACTGATCTTCAATTCAAATTAAGTCCTTCACGTCCTGAGTATTCTTCAAAGACGTACTGAAACTTCTCATGCAAAGGTTCCTTGTTGGAGGAGAGAAATTGCGTTCGATGGTCCAATATGTCGAAAGTCATAAATTGAAATGATCTTCCTATGGCGTCGCGAAATAAAATAAATTTTCTAATAAAACTTGAGCTGAAGGAAGAGACAGAAATACAAAGAGACTGTCAAAGAGAGAGCAGACAGGCAGAGACAGAAGAGAAGATCGATGACGACCGAGAGAAGGAATTATTCTGAAGGTTGAAATCTTCCTGGCTAACGTCTGCCGGGTCCTTTGAGATATTCAAGATAGGTTTCGAGGTGCAAACGTAACAACCGCGTCACATGTGAGAGAGAGATTTAGTTTTATGCCTTTTCATATTCCATGCGAACGATTTGCTCGTAGAATTCTTTCTATTTCGAATTGAAATCAGAATCCAACAGAAATGTCTTCACTAAAAACTGAACTCGAAACTGAAGTCCAATCGTAATGTTTTCCATCACGAGCTGCAATTAAAGACACGTATTTATGCCCGGCTTTCGAATAAACTTGACTCTCGACATTTTGTAGATCATGGGGAAGAATAAGAGTAAACTCTTCCATCCTGGTAGCGAACGAAAAATTTACGAGTCTTTCCGTCCATTTTGTCTCCTTGTTCCTACTTCTATTCCCCCGTCTATGTGTCTCTTTCTGTTTCTCTTTCTCTCTTCCATCAGTCGTCCGTCTGTCTCCCGTCCTTCCGTCAGTCGCTCAGTCCTTTCCTAATTTTCCAGGCAATTACGATTTATGCTTCGCTTCGGGCACAACCTTCCAAAGACTCCTTTTGATCTCAACAGGCGAGTTTAACGATGCCTTTCATTATTCCATCCTTCTTTCTGGAGCAGTTCAAGATGGCCTGACATTATTTCTCCTCTTTACATTGGACTCGCGAAACCGAATAACATCGTCTTGCAATACTTACAGGACTCTGTAATTATTTTTATTGTAAATCATTAGGCAGAGAAACTATTTTTGGAGATTTTGTCTCTGTATTTATTTTATTTAATACAATTTATCACTGTAATTTCATTTTCATTTTGCATGCCAAAGCATTCAATGCAAAGAAATTTGAGAACATATTTGACGACCAGTTCGTAATTAAAATGTTAAAATCTGGGTCTGTGTGTTTAAGAACTGAAAGCGATGGAACTCAGTCTCTCACTTTTACAATGATTTCCCTTATGTTCTTTCCTTGTAAATCAAAATATTGCTTACAAGACTGTGACCTTAGTTCATTAATAAGTGATTCCACTCATGAATAAACATTCTTCCTCACCAATTAACATTTTTCTCTCATCGGCGGCATCCAATCAACGTTTTTTTTTTGGTGCATATTTGATTTCTTAGTGGAATCTCTAAAGGAAACTGATGTATTTACAGCAATATAATATTTTTAATAGCATGAATAATAATAATAATAAACATTTGTGAACCACTTTGAAATTACTTACTGTCTAAGGAACAATAGATACCTTATTTTATTTTTTATTGTAAATTATTTGCACACGTGTGACACAAGCGAACGAGAGGTCGTGGCATTGTTTTAAAATTAAAACATTCTTAAAAATGAATAGCAATGCCTAGTAGAGTCTATAAAATAAAATTGACAAACGTGAAGCATGATTTATGCTTCTTTCAGATTTCAGAATGAAAGTAAAATAGGAAGAAAATATTTGGAAAAAAAAAATACAAGCTGACCCAGAAACAAATTAAATAAATAATGACTAACTAATCGTACAACAGCCACTACAACACCACAGGAAACAACATCAACAACGTCTGCGACAACAACCACTGCAACAACCACGATATCAACAACAACAACAACAACACATACGCTCACCTTCTTCGGCAACTGAAGTAGCAAATTCAAAGACTGCAATGCAGAAGACAAGGCAGATGGCCGTCCAAGACATCGTCGCCTCTCAATCCAAGCGATCAACTTTCGATTCTCATGGACCAACTCATCAAGTCTTAAACTGGAGACGAAGAAAAATGAAAAAAACAGTCACTCACTTGAAATGGAATGATTTGGATGATGATGGATCAATTCAGAAATTGCTCAGAAAATTGATGCATCTCTGCTCCTCCAATGTTAAATTCTCAAGCCGCTAAAAGACGCTGACAGTTCGAGTCGAGAAAATGGAGTTATGAACAAGGGTCGGATGTTTTTACGGAGTTCAGTTCATCGCAAGATGTTTGTTAAACCGTCGAAAATTATCATAATTTATTTACTTATTTGTTTATGCAATTAATTATTTCGATTTAAACAAACGTGGAGAAACAATACTCCGAAATGTTCGCGACTAAAAATACTAGTTCCTCTAGTCTTCCGCTCGCTGGATCCACAAGACATGGAGAAGCATTTCTCACGTGCGTCACTGGTTTCTGTCTTCGCGCACACTCGGAATACACACAATGGAGAGCTGTCCCGATGCTCCTACCCTCTAATAAGGCTCCAAACATCGAATACACGGACCAACCATCATCACATCCACACAGACGTACAAAGACACGCACACCGCTCGTTCGTGACGTGGAGTAATACGGTAACACGCACACGTACGCACGCAAGCACAAACTCCACTGCTCTCACGTACGTAGGTTGTTGCGTGAACAACTTTCCAGACTGGAAGCAACGTGTAGGACTTCGCTGTACAACTGCGTGCACACTTTTTTTCCAGGGAGTAGCCCGCAATCAACGCTTTGTTTGTACGTTCGTCATCGCCATCATCATCATCACCACCGCCAAGACAAGCATCATCATCATCATCATCATCATCATTTTTGCATCCCTAACGATGTCACTGGAGTGTCGTCATCATCAATTTTTTCACCATTGCTTTGTCATCATTGGCTGACGTCATAGTCGTCATCTCCACCGTCATCATCACCATCATCATAATCATCATCATCATCATAATCACTATCATCATCACCATCAGCATAACCACCAGGATCATAATCGCCGTCAATTCCATGTTGCACTCACATCGACCCCAATCCACGATTCCATACAAGCCGTTTAAAACAGCACCGCTCACTTTGTTAATGATGATGATGATGATGATGATGGTGATGATGATGATGATGATGATGATGATGATGATGATGGTGGTGGTAATGATCTCCCGCAGGCTAATTACGACTGATTAAATATTCAATTAATTAATAATTACGCAACTAATTATGTTTAAGTTTAAAAATATTTCATGAAAATGAATGAAAAATGAAAATATTATTTTATAAAAAAAATTTGTTTTCCAGTTATATCCTCACGACGACGATTTCTTGAGACAACACCACCCCTCACCTATCCTGAGCATCTCTCCTCATAATTATTCATTTTCCATAGATTTTCGCCCGGAGGCGACTCCATCCTTGACGTCATAGAAGGTTAGGTGCATTCCAATTGAACATGCATGGTGAATTGCATGGTGAATTGATGGTGAATTAATTGCATGATGAATTGATGAATTCATAAGACATTCACGAGGCATTAAATTACTTAAATTTAAATAAATTTTTTTTGATTTTTAACAAATTATTAATTTAGATATTGTAAAAATTTCAACTATTTACCAACTTATATTATAATAGTTATGTTCTAAAATTTATTAAATGAACTTTAATAATAATAATAATAATTACGTCATCATTCATCGATTGCCAATTAATATTTATAATATTACATTATTAACTATAAAATATTATTATAATAATTGTAATGTTTTCATTTGTTATGCTGTCTAATTCTTCCCTTTATAATTTCGTCTCTATTTGTAAACTGCCTGAGATAAGGCTAGGGTTAGGGTTAGGGGGGAATACCCTTGTGCCCTTTTCACCCTCAACTGGTCACATCAGTGCCTTCCCTTGTACTCATTAGACTCATCCAAAACATTTATTTCTTTCATTCTCTTCTCCGACTGTCCAGGCTTCTAATTGTTTATCAATTCGTGCCCATGCGATCTTGTGATCTTGTGCGCACGTTTTCCTCCTCCGTTGGACGGAGGCTGTTTACAAGCGTTTCAATTAGACCGGATCGATACGTTTTTGATGACGTCAACTCGTCCAGGTAAAACTCTGCAGGTGAGCGCGGAACGACGGAGAGAACAAAAAAAAAGACATTCCATTCCTGACGGAGCGGCGATGAAGAAGAGAACGACGAGGAATTATTACCAGGTCATGAATAATTAATGAGACCATGAGGTTTATGGAACGTCTTAGACAATGAAACTGAAAAGTGCTTCTTTTAAATTTTTTTACAAAAACTACACAAAGCTTGTTATTATTATGATTATTATTATTATTATTAATGTTATTATTATTATTTATTATTGTAGTTATTATTGTAGTTATTATTATTATTATTATTATTATTATTATTTATTGTTGCTGTTGTTATCATTATTATTATTATCAATATTATTATAATAATAGTTAATATTCTCTTTAATGTCATTATTATCAAGGTGAAGACGATTACTTTTATTATCACATAATTGCTTCAGATTATTAAATTACATTGTTAAAATTTTAGAATTATTGAATAGAATCAGTTGAGAATAACGTAATAATAATAATAATAATGATGATAATAATAATAATAATAATAATAATAATAATAATAATAATAATAATAATAATAATAATAATAATAATAATAATAATAATAATAATAATAATAATAATATTAATAATAATAATAATAATAACGTAATAATGATGTTCAATAATGGGCAACAAACTTATCATAATTTATGCTGCTGGCATTCTATTTATGGAATAACAAGGGTGTCATTATAAGACTCATCCTATTCACAATTTCAGTTCAATCAAATCAACAGTCGCTTGCAGACGACAATGATGATTGAAATAACTATTTCCAATGAAGACGATGAAGACGACGACGATGATGATGACGACGAGGACGATGATGATGAGGAAGGTGATGATGAACAATTTCGAATCATCATTTTAACCCATGCTACAGTCACAGTAATCACAGTTATATTGTGGACATCGAGTTTTGTTTTTCATCCGTCCATCAATTCATCATTCACTCATCCATCGTACGCTCATTTATTTACCCATTCATCCACTCATTCACTCACTCGTCCATCATTCATTCATTCATCCTTCCATCCATCCAGCTATCTGGTCTTTTCATTCCTGGCTCATTGATTCTCTCCATTCATTCACCTATGCATTCATTCACAAATAGCTTACGATGTAGTAGGTCACATGACTTAGTAGGTCACATGACTTGGAAACGTTTATTGTTGGAATTATTTCATTCACAAATCATACATGAATGGGATTTAAAAAATAAAACAATATGGAAATAATTAAATAAAACCAAAGACAATAATAGAAGAATTAATGGCGGGACATCGTAACAAAATAAAGGTGTAAGTGAAATATAATACTTTTTAATAAAATATAAATTAAATAGTTAATTAATTACGTTAATCGGTTTTAATTTCATGTTAATAGTATTTGTGTATTTATTTAATTGATTTTAATATCATGTTAATAATATTTATGTATTTATTTAATTATATATTTCAAATTTTACGTTAAATCTCAATTATAAATACAAATGTAACTGTTTAGAATCGGAATTGATGTTTCGTTTTTACTGTCAAAAGGTTTAAAAATAATTTCTAAAATAATATTTTAATTGTTTTTAACGATTTAATTTCAAAATAATTTGCAATCAACGTTAAATTACTATTAATTCTGCCCATTCGTTTAGACTTAATTTGCACTGACACCTGGCGAATGAAAGTGTGAATAAAATTAATAACCTAGCGAAAGAAAAATAATTCATGCAAGTTTGTATTTAAAGATTTCACGTATCACAAATAAGTTTCATTTTAAGAACATTGCCAAGAAATTAAACAAATAAATTAAAAACTAAAAAAGATAAATAAATAAATAAAATAAACTTTTAAATCAATATTAAATTAATATATTGATATTAATGTTGTCGTTGTCGTCGCCGTCCTCGTTGCTGTTGTTGTTGTTAATGTTGATAAAGACATAGATTGCTTGTCATGAAGAAAGATTTGTTTGTTTTGTTTTTTTGTTTTTTTTTCAAAAATGCAAAACATTTTAAATATGAAATTAATTGTATTTTAACAATTAATCAATTTAATGTTTTTTATTGGTGACGATGCAGATGATTAATATCAGCTATAAGTCTATATATATATATTTTTTTTACGATAATGTATTTTACAATCGTCCAACCTTTTATAATAAACAGTATGATAAAATTATGACCATAAACAACATAATTATAATATGACTGCGATGGGGTCCCCATAAATTCGTTTATAATTATAAACATAATCCCAGTGTAGCGGGAGGAAGGCATACAAAGAGAAAGACAAGCAGAGGGACCTGCTTATCTCCTTGCCCAAGGAGATCTTTCGCTAACAAAGTCTGATATGAGTGATCACCTGAGAGGGTAAGCCTTGTGTGATTGGTTGCCATCTTTGTAGTGGGTGGGACCGGATGGGTGGCCCGATGGACAGACGGACGGACGGACGGATGGATGGATGGATGGATGGATGGATGGATGGACGGACGGGCGGACGGACGGATGGATGGATGGATGGATGGATGGATGGACGGATGGATAGTTTGACGGACGGACGGACGGGCGGATGGTTGGATGGATGGACGGATGGCAAATTGGGGTCGGCTGGCAAAGTGGAAGTTAGAAAAGAGAAAGCCTGTCTCGAAATGATGGATGGAAAAATAGACGGACGATAATTTAACATCTCCATGACGTCAGAGGTGATTGGAAATTTATTTTTTACCCTGGAAAAAGTCGGAGAAGCGAAGGAAGGAGTGGAAAAGATAGAAGGAAAGAAACAAAGGAAGAAATAAAGAAAGACAGAAAGATAGAAAGAAGGAAAGAAAGAATGAATGAGAGAAAGAAAGAGTGTCTGCCAATCCAGGATAACAACGCGCGGAGGAACATTTCAAGTCGTCTAACAAAACGAATTGTTACAAGTTGAGTCGTTTACTTGAGAGCGGTATGATTCACTGACGTCACATCCTTCATTTTCTTGCGGACCGCAAGTTTATTGCTATCATCATCATCACCACCATCATCGTCGTCGTCATTATCTTCGCCTTAAAATTGAATGACAATGAGTTGAAACATGAAAATAGTTTATAAACTCCACTTAAGCCTGGAAGACAAGTATTATTAGATTTCGAGCGGAGCTTTTTTATTACATAAATAGAATACAATTGTTGATAATTGTAATGATAAATGGATCGAAATTCACTTTTGAGTAATAGCTATTTCACTTGCATCATCATCATCATCTCAACAATCACAACAACATTACCTCTAAGAAAGAAAACAACAAGAACCTCAACTGCAACAACAACAACAACAACAACAACGACTTAAGACTGGCGATGACAAAAACAGCCATCGTCGTCGTCATCATCCTCATAGAACTCCCTCAACTCCATCATTCCACGCCTGGGGCTTCCAACCATTGAAGACTTCGTGCTTCGTTGGGCATCACTGGAGACGTGTGTTCTGATGTTTCATTCGAAAACCTTGTTTTAGCATTGTCCAGCCTTTCATTACTGCCAGCATCATCATCGTCGTCGTCATCGTCATCATCAACATCCTCGTCGTCGTCATCGTCATCATCGTCGTCATCATCATCACCATTAGCGCATTCGCCTTCGCCGGCAATATCCTCATTATCTTTATCACCACCGTCATTACTTTAAGCATCATCTACAGTTGACATTGTGATAGTAACCCTTATCACCAAATCGTTATCATCGCAAAGAAAAAGATTTGAAACTCAACTGATTGAAACTGATTGGTCGTCAATCAGAAAAAGAATCGCTTGAACAATCGAAACAGCAAAGAGATTCAACCAAACCAAATGCCAGACACAGGGTTGTCTAACAGCGGGGCATTGAATTACGACCCTCAGGGCGTGGTGTGGCGTGATAGGGCTTGTTGTTATGATCATCAGGTAATGGACGCTTTTTTTCTAAAACTTAGATTTTTTTGTTTGGTGATTGTAAAAAGAAAAAAAGATAGTTTTTACTCGTTTCCATCAAGTCCCGAAAATATTTAATTTGATAAATGATTTATAATTTAATTATTTAAAATTGAATTAATAAACTAAATAGTTATTATTATCTCAACAACATCGCAACAACTTTTGCAACTACAATGTCGTGGCTAAGATTTCCATCGTCTACAGAAACATTCGGAGTATGTTGTGAAAATAATTAACAACTTGTTGAGAGTTCAATCAACGCTTTGTTGAGGTTGTTGGTGTTGAGATTCTGTTGAAATAACATTTTGTGTTTGTCACTCAGTTTTTAATCAACAGTTTTCAAAAATTCTAAACTTAGCTATTTTATAAAATAATGTTGTTTTAAATCTACCACATATTTATTAAATATAACTTAATAATAATAATATTAATATTAATAGATATTATTCATTAACTACTGCCAATAGTAATAGTAATAATAATAATAATAATAATAATAATAATAATAAGAAGAAGAAGAATAAGAATAATAATAATAACGACAATAATGTTGAATTTTATTATGTCCTTTGTTTCTTCCCCCTTATAATTTAACCTCTTATCGAGTCACGAAAATATGGCTGCCACTTAAGATTGTGATTTGGCACTCCCCTTTCCAACGTAAACAAGATTACTACGCCAGCACACACACACACACACACACACACACGCACACGCAAAAACACTCACACACACACGCGCGCACACACAGCACACGAGCACAAGAACACAAAGGATCGCGAAGGGCGGCAATTGAACCAAACGCAGACGTGTTGTGAGTCCAGACGCGCCTGGAGGGAAGGAAATTTGTTGAAGTGGACTGAACTCATCCAACACTGGAAGACGGAGCCAGGTGGTCGATCGTTCTCGAACGTTCTAGAACATTCTGGAACATTCTGGAACATTCTAGAACGTTATGGAATATTCTGGAACCTTGTTGAACGTTATGGAACTTTCTAGAACGTTATGCTTTGTATCACGAGAAAATGTTTTCCCAGTTGTTCTATTTAGAATTTAGAATTTCAGACATTTTGTCCCTCAGAGAATTTTTCTAGATTTCGATTTCTTATTTTATTTATTAAGCAATTTTTATTTTTATATATATTTATATATATATTAAATATATTTTTACCCAAATATTTTTACTCAAACAATTGTTCTTTCGACTTTTATTTCTTTTCTTTTCGAAATTAAAATATATTAAATTTCAATATGGGAATTGAAAAGTTGGTTGGATTTTAAAAGATGATTTTTTTTTAAATGAAATTTTATTTGATTATTATTTTATTTATTATTATTTGATTTGATTATCGCTCGCTTCGAGTGCCTTGGAACATTTCGAAATGGACATCAATTCACGTTATTAAGTCTGAAAAAGAAGCTCTTCCGAGATTTTTATGGTGATGAGCACTCATAGTAATCGCCGATGACGATGAAGATGATGACGACGACGATGGTGATGGTGATGATGATGACAACGACGATGGTGGTGATGATGATGATAATGATTGCAACACTTCCTCTTCAAGTGCCCCATCAAATTACGACCATTAAATGGAAGAAGGTGACAGAGGATGTACAAAATAAATTTTGAATAAAACAATTTAAAAATAATTTCAAACAATTTATCGATAACTTTAAATTAAATTAAAATCTTAATTAAGAGTATCCGATAAAAGCAATTACCTTAAATTAATAGAATATATTATTTCAAAAGCTTTTTTTTTCAAAAGAATTTTTCGAATTCTTGCGCAAATTTAAAATATAAAAAAAAAATATATATAATAAAAAATGAATTACTTTCTGACTCCACCACAATATTACATATTCTGGCCATATTACAAATACATCCTGATACTATCACAACAACAACAACAACTTTTAAACGCAAAAACAAATCTGAAAATCAATCAAACCAGTTCAATCAATTTCAACCGCCAAATTAGCAAGCAAAACAAAGAAGCAAGCAATTTCGGAAACAGTTAAGGAAACCGGAAGCAGAAAAATCCACGTCGTTACGAGGAATGTTTATTATAATTTCATGCCACAAATATTCCCCTGAACGTCTTCAACTGAATAAGAACCTCCATTTGTCAGGCCCCGTAATTGCTCAGTTGGGACTTGAACCTTGAACCCTGGTTTCTCATTACGAGATTTAAACCGGGGGTTGGGGTTAGGGTTAGGGTGGCTGATGAGGTGGAGGGATTTTGGATTAGGGTGGCTGATGGGGTAGAGGTTCTGGGGTCGTGGACACAAATTACTGCCAACCTCTCCCCATTTAACGCTCGAAGAAGGAGAAAACAGCTCGATCTTTCCGAATAAGATGTCGACTGACCTCTACTGAATCTGTGTTGTTTCTGTTATTGTTTTTGTTGTTCGTTGTTTAAAAGGGACAAAAAACGAACCGTGAGATTATTTGCGATGCTGACAATGTACGTATTTTAAAAACAAATAATGTGAAATGCCTGCCCTGCTAAAATTAAAAATAAATTATGCATAAATTTACGCTAAAATTCTCAAAAAAATTTTTTTTTTTAAAAACACGTTTCAAATTAGAATTTCAAGTCGAAAGAATAAGAAAAAAAGTTTAATTTTATTCCGACTTTATGCACATATAAGGGGAAAATAATTGACACTAATTTGATTATAATTAATAATAATAATAATAATAATAATGTGCCATTTATATAGCGCCGTGCGCGTGAGCTATAGGGGCGCTGAAATAATTGATGATAATTGATGATAATTTGATGATAATATGATGACACTGTTTTTATCAATTGACCCGCATTAGTAATCAAAGGTTGGTGAGAAATTTTTTGTTAAATTTTTTATGAATTTTTTATGAAATTAAATCTGATTTGAAATCTAATTTCCTTTGTGAAAATGTCCATTTTTCTCTTATTTCTCCTCCAGGTTCTGATCCAGGTTATGGGAACATAATTATTTTATTATGCATAATTATTTCATTATGCAATAAATATTTACTTTTTAATTAATAAATTCCAATATTATAAAAGTTAAACTTAAACTTGTTTAGCCTATAATTGTGTCGTTTGTCTCAATATGGTTTTCAAATAATTTCAATTTATGGTGAATTTATTATTGTTTTAATATATTATTCTCAATCATTAGGGTCTTGTTTTAATTATTCTTTATTTTTATAATAATAATAATAACATTATAAAAATTATAAATATTATTATTATTATTATTAATACTGAAACTTAATAATAATAATATTTATTAATATTAAATAATTATTATAAAATAATAAATAATAATTATTATAATTGTTAATTTATTATTATTATAAAATTAGTTTCATCTCATTAAATAGATGAATGCAAAATAAAGTCTGTCCTCTCTTCCTGAAAACGAATAAAACATGGACATCCTGTGGCAATAATGAAGCGAAAATAAAAGATCGATATAAAATTATCGATGTATCGATGAATATCGTCACGGTCCAATGAATCTTCCATTACAGACACCGGAAACGTTTTTATGGTCGGACGGATGTCGATGCGCGCCATCATGGAAAGTTGCAACTTTCAGTTTCGAATCTTGCGCAACCGATCATTTTGGAATTGTTAGCATTTTCTGGATTTTAAAATTAAAAATAGAATAATCTGCTCCCCGATGTTTTAAAAGTGAAATCGATCTTTCCATCTTGTAATCGTGAATCAGGCGTTAATCTGAGATTGAAATTAATGGAGCAGAATTTCCTTATCGTCAGATGGCGCATCTCGAGTGATTTCGATAAGATAGGATTTCATTTCTATTAACATTCTATTTTTTGCAATTATTATTTTTTTTGTTTTTATTTTTTGGAATACTAGAGATTAATTGACTATATAAATACAAAATATCAACATGAAAATTAAAAATAAATAAATAATTAATTAATTAAATAAAAGACACGAACATTTTTCGTAAATACATTCATTCTCATAATTGTTTCTGAGAAACGTTGCGTGAACATTCATTCATTCGTTCATTCATTCGTTCATTCACTCATTCATTCATCTATTCATATATCAGGCATTCAACCAAATAATAATAATTCATTTATTGCCACGTTGCAAGATGCTGAATCATTGCTTTCTTCTGCGTTGAATTTTCCCATTTTAAAGATTTAAATTCATAAAGTTCATAATTTAATTAATTAATTAATTAATAACAAAAAATAATTAAAAAAAAAATACAAATTAAATTGTAAATGTTACAAAAAAGATTATAAACGAACGATGTCGTAAATTTACAGATTCATGTATTATTAATAATTATTATAAATAATTAAGATATTTAATATTAGTAACATTATATTATATATATATAATTATGGTAATATTAACTTTCGAATTCTATATTTTTAGAATAATATTACTTTTAGAAATTTTGAAATATTAATAATTATTGTAAATACATAATAAAAATATTACTTTGATAAATATCAGAATAATTACTACAACGAAGCCTGAATAATATCGTGACTCATCCAAACAAAGAACCGACTCCTTCAAAGTGTTGTTAACAAACGCTGTTTGGAAAAAAATCCTTTTAAAAGTTTTGCTTTCCAAAAAAATGGAAAAGAAATTTAAAATCTAAAATTAAAGATAATAATAATAATAAAAATAAAAATAATAATAATAATAATAATAATAATATTAATAATAATAATAATAATAATAATAATAATAATAATAATACCAAAAAGCAAATACAAACCTTGATTTTCATAACGTGGATTTCTGCTATTTTGATTTAAAAACTCTCGTTAGGTATACGAAGAGAAGAAATTCTGATGAATTAACTCAAGCAACTGATTTCATGCGATTTCTTCTTCAGATTACAGTCTTTCAATTCAAAATTCCTTTCCGATCGCAATATAATTTCCGATTTCGATTTTAAAATCGACAAGAGACCAAAAACAAACTCTCTAAACAAAGCCCATCTAAAGTTGCAGTCCAGAAACTAAAACAAAGCAGCAACAACAGCAACAATAGCAACAATAGCAACAGCAACAACAACAACAACGACTCCGCTGAACAAGTCCGGAGTACGGCATCGAATGTTTCTCCAGCTCGCACCGGACCAGCTAAAAAGAGGCAACGGTGTCCTGCATACATTCCACGTCCGAAGAAAGCGTCTCCGTGGAGAGATAGAGAGAGATTGATGCATGGCCGTGGTGAAATATGACCGAGAATTTATCAGCCGAACAATACCAGGGAAGGATTTCAACTTTCCACTCTCGATACGCCTGCAAGCATTCGATAATATTCAATGGAAACAGATTTTTCTTTCCAGCTTTCCAGGTCCGGAACGGAATTATTGGCGGGAAGCGAAGTTACAAAGGCAGACGACGATGACGACTACGATGACACTTTTTCTGATGAAATAAGATTTTGGAAATTGTATAGATCAAGTTGCAAGACTTTCTTGAACGGCCAAACGGAAAATGAATTATTTCATTACATTTTTGTTTTATTTAATTTGTTTAATCTGATTTAATTTAATTTATTTATTCAATAAGTTAATGTAATTTGTTGTAATTATAATTTAAAATTTTATTTTATTTCTCCGACCTAAAACTTATATTAATAGCAATGATGATGATGATACGTAATTAATAATAATAATATTAATAATAATAATAATAATAATAATAATAATAATAATAATTCATAATTAAATAAAATAATAAACATTATTATTCATAAAAATATTATTTCAATTCCACGATAATATTCCAAATTCTTTGCGTGAAAATAAATGTCTTTTCTCCGCTAATTCCGTCATAATTACAAGTCGATGAGAAAAACTCCATTGTTAGACTTTGACAGAATTCTGACACCATGGGTTAGGCTGAAGATGATGACGATGATTACGACGACGATGATGATGATGACGATTTCTTTATATTAATAATAATTTAATAACAAATTTATTTATTTATTTATTCATTTGTTATTTATTTATTTATTTGTTTATTTATTTATTTATTTATTTATTTATTTATTTATTTATTTATTTATTTATATATTTATATTTTCATCTGTTGACGAAACCTCTTTGGCCATTAAACCTTCATCTTCAAGGAGCAAACATGCAACCAATTATCGTAGAACCAAATAGAACAGCAGTTCTCATGAATATTAAGACTCCCTCCTAATTAGATGCTAATGACATGCTAATTTACGCATCGAAAGGTCCTGTCAATGATGTCCTCAGAGCATTAGGTCAGCCGAGGTAATTTAAAATGAAGTCTTGAATTAAGTCGGAGAAGGAAGCATAAATATTTTAATTAATTTATAAAATTAAAAATTTATATATTTATTATTTATATTTATATTGTCGTATATATTCTCATATTAAACCATAAATAATAATAATAATAATAATAATAATAAATAATAATAATAATAATAATAATAATAATAAACAAATAAAAGATAAACAATTTCTCGGCTCCTTTCAAAACGCCGGAGACGAATGGGACCGGATGTAAACGAAAGAAATTGAAAATAATAATTAACTTGAAAATAATAATAAAATAAAATAAAATATAATAACAATAATAACAATATTAACAATAATAGGAAGAAGAAAAAGAGGAAGATACGCAAGTTTTTTTTTTTTTGTTTTTCGGAGTTTTTCGAGTTTGAAAAATGAGACTCTTATCAATTCACAGCTTTTATTAATGATTTCAGAGGAATCCATGCCAAGCTTACGAACTAATGCATCGATTCACCGCATTTTGTTGAATCAATTCACGAAGGCGTATTGTAAATTATATCTACAATTATAATATTAATAATAACAACTATTATTATTCTCAAAGGTTTTACTATTATTACGATTATTGATGTAATTTAATAATACTACTAAAAATAATAAATATCATTAATGTTATTGTTACTGTTATTATTAATACCATTATTATTATCATTATTATTATTATAATTACTATTATTATTATTATTATTATTATCATTATTATTATATGGATATTACAACTAATTTTTTATAATATCGTTAGCTTGTTCAGTTTTTCACGATCCTTTGACTTCATTTTCATCGCCTTGAAAGCTTTTCAAGGCTGCCGGTGCTGATGATGATGACGGTAGTGACGACGACGACGAAGATGGTGATGATGATGATGATGACCGCAGGGTCGATGAGGATACTGAGCAGGACTTGAAGTTTCAGGAAGGAAACTCATCCATTCCAGGGACAGGCTGTCAATTGAGATCCTCAATTTCCAAGACTTTCATTCATTCGTTCGTTCGTTCGTTCATTCATTCATTCATTCCTTTATTCGTTCTCCATTTCATTTCTTTCTTTTAGATTCATTCATTCAATCTTTTTCCTTAGCGTGGAAAAACAACTTGAAGGTTTTCCAAATCTATTGTTTTCCTACTTTTTTTGCTCAAAAAATTTCAATGTTTTCTTTAAAACTAAAGTCAATTAATTCTTTCCACGTGTGTTTTTAATGGCTTAAAATATTAATTTTTAATTCAATAATTCATATTAATTAAATAAAAATTTAAAAAAAAAATCGTTCCCGCCTTTTCTAACAACGAGGGCTTAAAATATAAAGAACTAGCTCTCAGGAGGGGTCATTCCTGTCAGGGTCAAAGTTCAACGAAGTCCATCTGGTGCTCGTGTCACGTGACTCATGAGATATCGTATATCATAAAGGTTTCGAAATGTCGCTTGTTCTCATCGGAGTGGCTCAACGTTTGAGCGTTTTTTTCTTCCAGTCGTTAAAATAAAAATTATTTTAAAATTAAATGCAATTTAATTGCAATTTCCGAATAATTATTCGCAATATAAATACAATAATCACGAAAATGATGATAAATGGAAGTTTAAAAATTAAACAAAAAAAATATTATTATTAAAAAAATTATAAATAGGGAATATTATTATTATTTTCGATTTCTGAGAATATATTTTTGAAAACAGGCAAAAATATATAATATATATATATATATATATATATATATATATAATATAATAATAAATATTATTATTTTTTCACCTATAGTTTCGTCAGCATTTTCTTCATCAATTTATTCATCCCGGGGCAGCAACTCCTCGAAGGAATTCAATTTTGAACATCCAAGCAGATCACTTTAACTATCAGGTTTTTTTTTTCGTGGAATTTTTGAAAAAATTTCCATTTATTTCCAAGAAATAACAAGAAATAAATAAACATCTCGGGAAGAGAATTATAAAATATCTTTTAGATTTTATTAAAGATATTTTGGAATTGTTTAGACTTAATTTTCGTGTTTAACAGTTTTTATTTACTTTATAATATATTTACAAAAAATATTTACTAAGACAAAGGCCTGTGTTAAATATTTAACAATTAGTATTTAATTAATTAAGCAATGAATTCACAATACGATCCGTATTTAACGAATAAAATTATAAATATATAAATAAATAAAAATGCAATTAAAAATATTTAAAAAATAACAGATTAAAATATGTTAAAAGTTTGATGTTATTTCATCATTTACTAAATTTCATTAAAAAATATGTCGTGATGGAACAAACTGCTTTCTTTAAAATAAATATCAGCGAATAAATAAATAAATAAATAAATAAATAGACATTTTAAATTTATGCTCTAAGAAATTACGAATAATGAATTTGCGAACTGAATACAGTGAATTTTTAAAGTTTATTTATTTATTTAATTATTTATTTATTTTTATCTCAAAAAAAACAAAATGGCCGACGGTTCTGCCCGAGTGAACATTAAGCAGCGATATGAATCATTACTTTTTTTGAGGAGATAAATCCTTTAATAATTGCAAATTAATTTTTATGAAATAAATTCATTATTAAATATATTTATTATCTTACGCTTTTTTCGATTTACTTTTAAAATGTTGAGCATTAATTTTTCTTTTTTTATTTGAAATTCATTTGCGAGTGTCTAAAGCCATCGTCACTAGCCCCAACATCATCATCGTCGTCATCATCATCCTTTTCTTCTTCATCTTCATCGTCGTCGTCATCACTATCACCTCAAAGTCGTTATTATCGCTTACTTCCGGTCAAATGACGTCATCATCTGAGCATACGACCCTGGCACGGGATCGTTAAGAGGAGCTCAAGGAGCAACATCAAAGGCGGGCGTCGCGGGCCTCCCCAAATGGGGGGGGGGAATCGGGTGGGTGGGGAGAATGGGTGGCCTCAATAAGATAGGAGCCACTCACGCAACCTAAGACTTTAACGGGAGGTCCTCTTCATTCCAAGTCTCGCTTCCAGCTTTTTCCAACTCCTCCTAATTACTGTCGGCCAAATATTTGCCTGTCCTGTTGTTGTATGTTATTGTTTGCGCTGTTGTATGTTGTATATTTACTGTTTGTATTGTTGTACGTATTAGCGTTTGTTTCGTTGCTGTCTGAAATATTTCTTCTTGTGTTTTCATCCAAATTTGTGGTTATTTTGCCTTCTTTTTTTATCCCAACCGTCCATCCATCAAACAATCCATCCATCCGTGGAAACCATAAAATTAGAGTAACAGAATGCAAATTGCAAGAATTCGTTGACTCAGCAGCAGATTCACAACATTGCGAAAGCGAAGCAAAAACAAAAAAAAAAGGGTGATTGAATCTCATTCGATTTTCAAAACCAACATAATCGTAATTTACCAGGAATCATTAAAAACCGGATGTAATTACTACTTAAACTCAGAGGAGTCACGGAGTGCACTCGTGATTCTCTTCTTTTCGAAATCTTTCCCTCACCACGTATATGGACTTTCAATGCAACAAGATCCAAGATTAAAGGTCTGACCGCTTCAGTTCAAAGGACGGACACTCACGACTATTTGTGACCAGGCAATGAGTGGATGAATGAACGAACGAACGAACGAACGAGAGAATGAATGAATGAATGATTGAATGAAGGAACGAGAGAATGAATGAATAGCCGCTCAGCGGTGGCGTATCGATGAGACTCGTCCTGTTTTTGTTGTGCCAATATTTCGTTCTCAAACGATTAAAAAATTATTGGCTTACGAGTTTAAATCATTTTAAAAATGAAATAAAAAACACAAACCAAAAATATATGTCTGCCTTTGAGAGGCGCTCGTAAATGGAAAAATTATTTCCGCAGTCAACATTTCCAAACATCTGTTTAATTGATAAAATCCAAACGTCAAGCAACCGATGCAACAATAACAAATCATCATCATCATCATCATAACTATCATCGTCGTCGACATCGTCTTCGTCGTCATCATCACAACCATCAACAACAGCAGCAACAAATTAAAATCTCAAACGACAGAGGAGTCCAGCCTTTCCAGGCGGGTGCCTGGAAAGAAGCACCGGAAGATGGAAAGGAAAAGTCAACCTCGGTCGATGCAGTATGCCCCTAAGAGGGCATTAGTTATGGATGGGTGGTTGCGTGGGTGGTTGGCCGGGCGGCTGGGAAGGTGGGGAGTGAAGGAGAGGAGAAACGGGGAGAGGGGGGATGTATGCGAGCATACATTGGCGCTGCTTGAATCTCAGAGATAGTGATTGAAAGAATGGAACATTTGCCATTTGATTGGTTGGTTTAAACAAGAAGTGATTGATTGCAAGCAGCATCTGAGAATTGTTTGATCAACTACGACCATTGAGGAGAAATGATTAACACACCACGATTAAACATCATAAAGTATCAAGTGATTAAATAAGAATTAAAATCTAAATTCGATTTAATAAAAAAAATCTGAAAAAAACCTAAATCTTGTTTTCAAATACAGAAAAAAAAAGGTTCTATCCCAAAGTCACCTAATTACCGTCCGGGGGAAGCCACAGCGGGTGCTCGCGCCACCTGGTGTGACCCCCGAGGGTCGAACAAGTAATCCGCAGGGGGTCGCTTTTGGCCCGGAAACGTATCCCGGTCGTAAAACTTTGCCGACCGAGTCCCATAAAGAACTCCTATCTGAGATTCTATTTATAGCCGGAGAGCACGAGGGTTGTCGGTGTCTTGTTCAATCACCTCCGGAGATGTGGTAAACTTGTGGTCAGGGAGAGGTGCGGACAGACGTACAGACGGATAGGTGGACGTATGGACGGACCGACGTGTGGATGGATGGATAAAAAAAGAATGATTAAGAGAGACAACAAAAACAAGGTGCTTCAGAAGAGCTTGGTTTTATGGATGATATTTTTTTGGCCATGAATTTCATTGTGAATTTCATTAAAATTCCCCTCTAAAAGCGAGTCGACTCCACTTTCAAAAGAGCGCACATCAGCTCCGAGTTACCCTCCACCCCGGGTGATGACGTCATTATAGCCGAGAATGAAGGCGAGGCACGTGACTTGTTGTCGTGTCTCATTCATTCATTCATTCGTTCCTTCCTTCCTTCCATTCTCAGTTTGTTTTCTTTTAAAACTTATTTTGGCTCAAGAATATTCTTCTTGTAAAAAAATATTTTTGACGAAAATCATGGAAATAACAGAACTTGACGATTAGAAATATTGGCCAAATAGAAAAGCATAAAGTTAATATCATTTCAATTAATTTCACATTATTTTCGAGACAACGAGGAATCCCTCCCTCCCTCCATCCATCCATCCATCCATCCATCCATCCATCCATCCATCCATCCATCCATCCATCCATCCATCCATCCATCCATCCATCCATCCATCCATCCATCCATCCATCCATCCATCCATCCATCCATCCATCCATCCATCCATCCATCCATCCATCCATCCATCCATCCATCCATCCATCCATCCATCCATCCATCCATCCATCCATCCATCCATCCATCCATCCATCCATCCATCCATCCATCCATAAATCCATCCATCCGTTTACCTACATACTAGGGCAGAATGTCGCCTAAAAAACCTGTGAGGTTCCAACAGGTCTGTTACTCCACCTTGGACGTCAACGTGGAAGATCCGTGGAGGAGGAGAGAATTATGAGTGGCTTCCAAATTAAATCCAGGAATTGCATGATGCTGAGGATGACGACGACGACGATGATGATGATGATGATGATGATAATGACAATGTCGACCTTAGACGACTATGATGATATTGCCCAACATTTCTTCTTGTATTACATCATCTTATTGATAATCTCAACATCATCATCATAATCACTCTTCCTTTTAAAAACAACAATGAAATATTTTCAATTTTTAAAGCCATTCGTTTGTGAATTTTGGTGTTAAAATACTTTTTAAAAAAAGAGGAATAATTTTAAACTTTAAAATTAAATTTCTTTTCGTGTTTTTAATTATTTACTCGTCCTAATTGGTAACAGTCTGCTGAAATCCTGAATAAACAAAAACATACAAAAACATCAACGGATGTTTATGGTTGAACAGACGAAGATGAAAGACAAAACGAATGAATGGATGGAAAAATGGATGGCCGGTCAGTCAGTCGGACGGACGAACGGATATATGGCCGTCGGACGGACGGATTTGTGGATAGATGGATGGACGGACGGGTGAATGCAGGGCAAATGGATGGAAGAAGGAGGAAGGAAAGAGAGAAGAAAAGTCGCAGCGGAGGACAACATTAATTGGATTGGAGCAGGTTTGATGTCTCCAGTGAATTTGAGCCAAAAACCCTCCAAGAACTCTCCAAAGAATGTTTCCTCTGGAATTACTTCGAGTCCAATTTGTCAAATCGTCTCCATCTCGGCCTCAATTATTCATTCGCGTGACGTCACTCCAGCCCCACCCCTCTACCCCACCCCCTACCCCAAAACTCCCCCCACAGCCCCCCAGCACGGTCATCGTTGCTTGCTCGTTTTCCGATTAAATTAATCTCTCCATCCCAGTTTCCCAACGGCCCTTTATTTGTTTGTTCATCCAATCATTGGTTCATTCATCGATCGATTGATTGATTGATTGATTGATTGATTGATTGATTGATTGATTCGTTCATTCATTCATTCATTCATTTATTCATTCGTTCGTTCGTTCATTCATTCCTCCATTCATCCGTCAATCCAGACGTTGGCCATAATAGGGTACTCGAGGATCACACAAGTCGACTCTAAATTCATCTTAAAAAGAACTTTCAGAAGTCCTGGAATCTCCTTGTTTGTTGTGGCAGAAGAGGCAATCGAGAGGAGTTGCTTTTCGTTCCTGATGATGACGACGACGACGATGATGATGACGAAGACGACGACGATGATGATGATGGTGATGACGACGACAAAGACGATGATGATCGTGATGCCTGCGTTGAAATAACAACGACGAACTTTTTCCGAAGCCATTCTCGGGAAATAACTTGAAATTTAAAATGAAATTCCTTCACTCATCCTCGTTTGGATAGCTAACGTCATCACTGAGGCACAGATTGAATGTGCAACGACAACAACAACGACGACGACAACAACGACGACGACAACAACGACGACGACAAAAACAACGACCATGGAGTTCTTTTGTCGTCGTCCCGATGATGATGATGATGATGATGTCGTTGATTAGCAAAAGGCACTTCAACAAAACTTGTGGAGTCCTCCATAAAGAGATTTAAAGACATAAAATAAAAATGTAAGACAAAAAAAAGATGGAAAGAAAGAACAATTTCTCTAATGGAGAAAACCAATGCCAGCTTTTTCACTCAAGAGGACATCAAATTACTTTGAAACCTCCTATCTTCAAAGTCTTTCGAGGAAATACCTTTTTTTTTTGTGACAATCTTTTTGTTGATGGTGGTGATGACGACGACGATGATGACTTCCATGGCGATGGTGATGATGATGATGATGACGCCTACGACGATGATGACGAGGACGAGAATGATAATGATGGCAATGACTCTAGTAAACGATGAGAATTGTTTATGCATGAGAAGCGTCACTCCTTTGAAAATCTCGTAAAAAAATTATAAACAATGTTGACAATAAGTTCCAGGTACGTGAAGCCACGAGTTTGGGAAACAAATCGATGTATTTTTGTTATTGTGAATAAATCGTTAGCATTTAGTTAAGGTTCACTGTAATATTATATTATATGTAATATTATGTCATACGTAATATTATATTATAAGTAATATTATGTCATACGTAATATTATATTATATGTAATATTATATTTCTTATGTAAAATTGTTTTATGCATCAATTATCCAGTTAATTCAATCATTTAATTTTGAATTTCTTTGGAAATTACTAATGTTGTTGTTGTTGTTGTTTTCGACACTATTGAACTTTATGGAGAAATTTTCAATGATTTTCTTTTTTTTTGTTGATTTCTTAGAAAGTAATTTGTAAATATTCACCAATGTAATTAGTAAAATATCAATAAATATTTATAATTTATACTAATAAATATAAAATATTAATAATATCGACATAATGATAACATAATGATGGTCATGATGATTTGGACGACAGAACATTGTGAATTCGTTTTGGGATGAGTGTCTAAGATTGCGAACAGTTTTTGCTTCAATTCATGGACTGCACCTGAGTGGGAGGGTGAGTTCCTGTGTGTATTTAGAATATAATAATTATTCTGAATATATTAATTATTCTGAATATATTAATTATTAAGAAAATATTAATTATTTTGAATTAAATAATGTTTACAAACGAATTATTGAAACATCACTCATTTTCAGTCACGAGTCACCTCGAAAGGTGTCGCTTTCAAATTTCAAATGAGCGATATTCACTAAAAACAGTTAAGGGTGTTACGTGTTGGTATATTTTTGGAAGCACTTTAAGACAAATAATCCAAAAAAAAAAAAAAAAAAAACTAAATTTGATTAAAGTAGAGAGTGTTGATGGAGCAATGTTTTCGAGTTTCAAAGTAATTTAGTTTCATCGTAGAAGGTTGTCGTGATCTGAAAATGTCAGAACTTTGAATAATGACTTTTCAGTTTTTAAAAGGGGATGTAATTGGAAAATAATATAATTTTAAAGATCCCCGCGGTATTCGCAGACGAGTATTAAGCTTCGCGCCTTTTCTTTGGGCTGCGAATTAGCACATGTCTAGAACGTGCTCGGAAGATAAAGAAATTCTTTTTTTAAGTTTCTTTTCAAACTGGAAAACATTTTCCAGAGAGATTAAGAGAAAGAGAGACAGAGAGGCAGAGACAGATACAGAGGGAGAGAAAAAATAACAAAAAAAAAAGCAAGGAAAAGAATTTGAAGAATTATTTTCTAAGGTGGCTGGCTTAAGAGCGGACTTGCATGAAGATTGATAGCGGGCCGGATGAGAGGCGTGCCACATTCGTCATTATTTTCGATCGAAAAGGAGTTTAAAAGATTCCAAACGGTCAGCGGCCACCGTCCACGGGAAGATTTTCCTTCACAAAAAACCGGAAGTCGTTTGTTTGGGAGGAAAATGGAGAGCAAAACTGAGATTTTTTAGGTTTCGCTATTTTTAATTCCTAAATTTCCTGGACTTAAATCGTCTTAAAAAATGCGAATTTCGTGGCTCTTTCGTGATTGCCCTTTGAGTTGAAGATTTATTTTTAACATGATTTTTAATTAAACATTTTTATGGAAACGTTTTCTTTAATCCGTAATTGTCACGACAAATATTTATTATTACTTTTCAATTTGTAATTCCATAAACAATCGTTAACCTCCCGCGTGCTATTTCATTTAATCTTATGCCAGACTTATCAAGAGAATTTAAGTTTCCGGCCACACACACAAAGAAAAAAATTGCCGAACTTTTTCCACGTCTGAAAAATAGCAAAAAAAAGATGGAAAAAATTCAGGAAAATTGATTCCTGCTCCAAGATTGAATCGAGGAATCACATTCGTAAAAAAAAAATTCGCAAAGAATTCTCCCAACATCCGCTTCTTAATCGCCACCATTTGCATCCAACTCGTACCAGAATACACACCCAACGATCTCAAACCCAATCCTTCATCTCACTATTCCATCCATCCGTCCGTCCGTCTCTCCGTCTTCCCATCCGTCCATCCATTCATTTCAACTCAATCAGCCGGAATGATAAAGTCCAGAATTGAAAACCATTTGACACCAGACTCACCTCCCCTTCATCTTTCCAGATTCAAATTAAAGCCAGGAAGGGAAATTACGTTCCAGACTTTTGTGGAAAGATGGGATTGAATTACAGACGACATCGAGAGAGAGGATGATGAGGACGAGGATGGTGAGATGGTGAGATGGTGAGAGGAGGAATGAAAGAGGGAAAGGGAGGGGAGCGCCCATAATTCGAAAGAACGGCCTGACGTACGCTTCGAGGGAAAGCGATTACGTCGGTCACAAGGAAGAGACAATTTCAGGGCTTTGTTCGACCAAACACGGCAACAAAATGCCTCCCAAAGGTTTTTTATTTTCTTTGTCGGTTTTCTGAGTTCACGGATTCAAGAACTTTCCCAGCTACGAATTGGGCCCAACATGTTCGGCCGTTTGTAAAAGTTATGTATGGCGATGTTGGCATCATCATCTTCAAGATCGTCACCATCATCATCATCGTCATCACCGCTTTCATATTAATCACTGGAGTCGTCAAAAGCGACATCATGAGTGACAGTTTCTCGTAATCAGCATCATCAACACCACTCCTATCGATCACCATCATCATCATCACCCTTGACCCTAACGCAGCACGAACCTAATTGACTACAGTAACAAAGAAACTCAGGTCTTTGTTTCAACGTGAAAGTTCGCTTGTGGCGCCTATGATACGTTAAATGAAACAATAGCAGCAACAACAACAACAACAATAACAATAATAACATCCGCTTCAAGCCGTTGTTTCTGCTGAGGTAATCGTAGTTCGATGTGGTTGTAGCTCTTGGCTTTGATCAAATTTTTTGAATTACACTGCATTAGTACAACGGCAAATTCATTTCTGGCGTGGGAAATTTAACCACGATCTGCTCACTAGGTCAGAAACTCACCAACTCATCCACTCACCCACACACTTATCCACTCACCCACCCACCTATCCACCCACCCACCCACCCACCCACCAACTCATCTACACCTTCATTCATTCCCCCACTCACTCTCACACCATCTCACTCAGAATTCTTCATTCTAATTAAATTCCAGGTACGTCAGCGAAATTTTCATTTCCATCCACCAGATGTCATCTTTTCCGAAATTCCCACGACGGACTTTCCATCCTGGCGAGGATTGCAACTCGGAAGGAGGGAGTGATGGATGGAAGCCGAGGAGGAGTTCATAAGATAACGTTGTTTATTTATTTTTTTTTATTTTTCTTTTACTTTATTTCTCTTGTTATTTATTTTCTTTCTTCGACTTTCTTTCACTCGGAATGACTCGGAAGTTTAAATACAGTAAAATCCTTCCGCAGGGACAGCTAGATTTTGCACGAAAATAGTGCCCCTATGGCCAGGTTGTCCCTTTTATCAGGTGTCAACCTCAAACTAAAGTAAAATATTTTCGTAGATAAATGGACATAAGGACAAGTTATACCCTCTTTTCGGGCGCTCCAATCCATAGGTTTTATTATATGTAAATATTTTTTTATTAATATATATATATTGTAAATAAGTATTATTTATTGTATAATTATAATAATATACATAAAAACTAAGCATAATTAATATTAACAATTTGGTTTAACATGAATTAACTAATTGTAATTAATTAATTTTAAACATATTTTAAATTAAACATAACATAAATTATAATAGATGTGGTTATATTATAATAATAATTATTTAATTCTAATAATAAATATTAACCGGATATTATTCCAACGATTACCATTAGGATCACAAAAGACAATAACAAGCAGACACTAATGAACAAGGAAAGGTTTTTAAGAGCAAAAAAAAGCAGGAAGTAAACTTTTAGTTAGGACATCAGAAGGTCATCAAGTTCAAGGTCACGAGGAAATTGGCCTCGTTAGTGACCTGTCTGTTGATTACGTCGTCATGGCAACGCGTTGTCATGGCAACGTGGGAATTTAAAATAGTGGACGTTAATGCGTGATTAATTATTTTGTTTCTAAAATTAATTAATTTATTTATAATTATTTTTTAATTATTTATTATAATTATTAATTAATTAATTAATGTGTTATAAATTATGTAATCGCAAACAAACGTAATGCAACGAATAATGTCATTATTGAGTGATTAAATATTTCTTAAATATTACTTATTAAATATTATTATAATATAATAAAGTTTCTGCAGAGGTCAGATGACTGAGCAATACATTATAGGAGGATTAAACTGTGATATATAATTGTTGACCAACCCACATCAGTTACGTAAGATGACGATGACGATGATGATGATGAGGACGATGACGATGGCTATGATGAAGAAAAAGATGACGATAATAACCATGTTGTGCATAAATTATAAAGTTTGATTACAAAACATTTATTTAATAATTTAATAATTATTAATGAATTGTTGATATTTTAATTTATGAAAGTCCCAGTTAAGTTACAGTTGTGGGCTTCATAGTGCTATATGCTGCTAGCTATCATAATAACAGGTACAACAATAACAACGATAATAATGATGATGATGATGATGATGATGATGATGATGATGATGATGATGATGATGATGATGATGTTAATAATATAATAATAATAATAATTGTCATTCGTTTCAACATTACAATTCAATCGACCAATATCAACAAGGAAACAAGAGAACAGGTGGCAGACCACCTAAGGTTAATAAAAAAGTAAAGATTACAATACTAGGCCGGTGAAATCCACTCTTTGTGACGACTTCAGATGATATCAAGATGGTTGTGGTGATGACGATGACGATGATGACGATGATGATGATGAAGATTACGATGGAGCCTTTTTTCTCAACATTAAAGCCTAAAAATACTGTCATCACTCAAGAGGTGTGATGAATTAACTTCGTGTAGTTTGAAAAAACACTCTGCGTTTATTTATTTAAAAGTTATTTATCTTAAAACATAATTTACTTTGCAATCTCAAAATTTGTGCTCAGAAAACACGAATTTACAAAACCAAAAAAATCATTTTTCTTAAAGTCACGTCTGCGTGGAACTGAGTTTATAATTAATTAAAGATGTGAACTCCAAGGTTACAAGGTTAGAATTCTGTGCTAAGGATTTCAATCAGTCTGCAGTTTACTATAAAAACGAACACAATTGCATCAAAATTTGGAACAACTAAATCTAAAGCAAGCCTTTCGGTTGAAATTA
Source organism: Hirudinaria manillensis (assembly GCA_034509925.1). Classification (NCBI taxonomy): domain Eukaryota; kingdom Metazoa; phylum Annelida; class Clitellata; order Hirudinida; family Hirudinidae; genus Hirudinaria; species Hirudinaria manillensis. The sequence continues at coordinate 5,316,878 of CM067538.1, read as the reverse complement.
AATCGCTTTTAATTTAAATTTAAGTGTTTAATCGGATTAAATTAATAAAACATTTGAATCCAAAAACACTTACCTCCAAAATTTACAAGAGATATGGCTTTAAGAAGCGAAGACGTTTGAGTTTTAAATCCTTGGCAATAACTTGGTGCTTTGTGAGTCAATGTTTCAATGAGCAAATGTTGAAAACAATTGAGAACATGTGCCAGCAACAAGAGCCACAACAACACCAACAACAAGATGAAGATCAGCCACCAACAACAACAACAACAACAACAACAAATCTCAACTAAGAAGCCTCAACAACGAAGGAAGGCATTGAATGAATGACTCAACTATAAAAACCTGCTCTGCCATACTTCTCGTCCAATCACAGACCAGTCTCTCGATCACGTGCATAATTATTTGGTCACGCACAACTTCTGGCGAGATGTTGATAATCGGGAGGGTCTTTTAATCAATCGCTGTTAATAATAATAATAATAATAATAATAATAATAATAATAATAATAATAATATGCCAATGCATAATAATAATAATAATAATAATAATAATAATAATAATAATAATTGCTTTAAATAAAATAAATTTGCATTTTAAATTTTAAAATTTAACAAATAATATAACAAATAAAATCACGAATTCTACTATGAAAATTAATCAATTAATTAATTTATATTTTTAATAATTAACAAGAAATAACCAAAAAAAAGAATGAAAACTTTTCCAAATTGATATCGTGTATTATATATATTCCATTCTGACTTACTGTAATATCATATGGGCTTCTACATACAAGACACACTTACATCAGTTATCATTATTACAAAAACGGACTGTGCGTGTCATTTTTCTGCTGCCGCCTCTGTCTTCAACTGTTTCTGCTTTTACAAACAATAATCTACTAAATGTAACGCAAATTCATGACTTACAAACTACCCTTTTTATGTTTGCTTATAACTTCAATTCTATTCCTAAAATATTTTCAGATTTTTTCACAACAAGCAATAATTACAACAATCCTTCTCATTTCTTACGCAATACTCACGAATGCAGTCCTACCTTTGCCAAATCTACTTTATAATTATTTTCTATACAGTGTTATGGTCCCAGACCATGGTATACCTCTATACCAGATTCAATTAGGGAGTTAAGTTGTTTACATTCATGTCCTTTTGAATTATTGTTTTTATTGTTTAAGAAATTGTATAAATCTCATCTAGTGAGAGCTGTTTGAGTTTACATGGTTGTATTATATATATTATGATTTCCAGGGCCAGTCTGTTTAGCGGAAGCTTGCGCTTCCTTAAGACTGACCCTATGAGTTTATTTTGTATTTTAAGTTTCATTTGTTTCGTTTGTGTACATAACTGTTTGTTCAATAAACTCATAAACTCAAAAAAAAAAAAATATCTCAAATTAAATGTTAAAATTAAAATTCGATTTATAACATTTTTGATTGAAATCAACCATTCATCATCCTAGCCGGAAAGATGGATTGATTCTGTTGTGACTTTTAAGGAATCGAAAAGTCTGAGGAAATATTTTTTATTTTTAATTTTTTTGTTTGAAAAGCGTTCCGTTGGATCGAGAAATTAGATTTCCACGATGAAGGATTGCATTATTTTCGAATCAGGTTTCATCATAATTTCTGTCATCATCGTCGTTAGCGTCATCTTAGTCATCAGTATCATCATTATCATCGTCTGTGATATCTTCGTGATCATCAGTATCATCATCATCTGTGACCTATCATCATATTCGTCATCGCATTATTGCACAGTTGCTGTTATCATCATCGTTAATACCTGAAGTTTTGTCAGTCCATCTGCAGTGCTTATATAATAAAATAATTTAATGGATTAATTAAAAAATTAAATAAAAAATTAATTTGATTAATATGGAATTAATGTTTTTTTGTTAAAGTTTAATTTGTCTCTTACATTTGGATTTCAAATTAATTCGACAAATGTCATTTATGCAAGCTAAGAACTCAATTATTATTTTTTTTTATTTTTATTTAAAATGAAAGTAATTCACTGAAAATTAATTTTAAAACAAAAACGCCAGTTTCCAAGTTCTGTGCGTAATCTTCCAAACTGATTGTATTTCAAACAAAATAATTTCATGAAATTTGGGAATCACATTTTGTCAAAAAATATTATATTTCTTTTTTTAAAGAATGCAAAATGAAAATATTAATGTAATATTATCAAATACAGCCAAGTACGCAAACATACGTTTGGATTTACGCGCGGGATTTGTTTGAATCACTTTTAATTAATTAATTATTTATTTTTTAATTATCACAATTATTTGATAATTATAAATTAATCATAAATAAATTATTTCAATTAATCGTTGTAATTCCTATTTAACTAACAATCATTAAAAGATGGATTGCAAGATCGATTACAATTCTAAATTAATTTTTTTGTAAAGTATAATTATTTAAATCATACATAATTGCAAAATAATTAGTAACATTTTTTTAATATATATTTTATTTTATTTATACAATTTAATTTGTTTTAATCCTTAGCATTTGTAATTAATAATGGATTACAGAGTAATTAAACCTATTTTTTAAAATTAATTTAATCTGATGACGTAATATTATAATTTATAATATAATTTTAAAATAATTATAAGCCAAATTATTAATATATTACAGGATAACCTAATTGTTTTTAAAAATGAATTTCAACTGATAACGTAATATTAAAATTTCTTATAAAATCGTTATAAAATAATTTTCCTTTGATGCCAAAGTTTGTTGGTCAAGCGACATTGTTTATCAACAATGGTGACCCATCCATTCATTAAGTTCACTCGCCAAGAATCTGTTCAGAGCTGGAGAATCCATTGAAGGTCCCTGAAATGAATATTATAGCTCGAACATTAGGGAGCTATAATTTCTTTTTTAGGTTTTAGAATTATATTTATTTTATATATTTTTTGTTTTACAGAAATTATAATTATATTTAAGCAACTATTGCTTAAAAACCGCAAAATCTTTTCTCAGGTTATAAAATCTTAGGATATAATTGTTGAAAGACCAATTAAATGGATTTAAATTGTAATTTATTTTTTAAATTTAATTTTTAATGGAAATAGATGAATTGATTTTTTGAAAATTTTATGTGGTTTACAATTATCAGGGGATAATATATTTTCGAAAAAACCTGCCGAATAAAAATGAAAATAAAAAGGGATTTTCAGTATTTTTAACCTAAACTTTCGAAAATATTCACTGAATTAAGGATAATAAATTTCATTTAAAAATAAAACGATTTGTAATAAATAATAAATTTCACTTAAAACTTGAAAAAAATGAAATTATGGATTGCAACCGACACGAATATTAAATATTTAAGAAAATATTTTTCAAAATTATTTCTAAATTTTATGTGGCACTTCCGGGCACTTCCTGTTATCAGAATTACATCAAATTAAAGCTGAAATTTTATCGAAGACTCAAATTGCAAAATCAGAAGAAAGATTGAAGAGCAATCAGTTCATTGTGGTATCATCAATAGCGATTATCGCAACGATTTTCAGCAATTATGATGATAATTATCAACAAATGATACTCTCTTTTTTTTTCTTAAAAGCTTTTCAAACATTAATTTAAGCAATTAATTTTGGTAGGAATTTGAGAACTCAACTTCAACGTTTAAATGCTTCACAAGTTTCTTTTTGATTTACTGCAGATTTACTGCAAATTCAGGTAGATGCCATTTAAGAAGAACCTTCAATGTTATTTATAAAAAGAGTGTTTTGATATTTAATGTTATTAAATTTTTAAAACATTGCCTATAAAACCTATTATTAGTCTATATTAGTCATTATTCCTACGTTAATATAATCCAATAATAATTAATAAATCAGTTTTAAAATTTAAAATAACAATGCTTTGGTTGCAATTGCTTTTTCTTTCTTAAACTCTAAAGTTTATAAAAATACAGGCAAACCTAATAGTACAAGGTGAGGCCATTGAACTCAAAAAACAAAGAACATTAAATAGTTTGTTATCGTTTCTTTGAAAAATATCAAAAAGGAAAAAAGATCTTAGAAAGTAAACCGAAACTAATTATTTGGAAAACGAAACCAGATCACGGAAAATATCTCCAAGACGTTGAAAGTGATTTTTTTTTTAAAGATAATTTTCATTTTCAAGCACCATTATCGCGAATTATTTAAAAATAATTTTCTCAAATATCTTTCTTAATCTGTTGAAAAGAAGTGCAGTTCATTTGAAATGACGTTTGATCAACAAAAGTGCCAAATGTGCATTGCATATTCCACAACAACAACAACAAACAAAGAAATGTTTATCCTGATATCCTGAAGTTGTCTGATGTATAATCAATGTTTTGCTTCCCTTTTGCCAAACCTTTTGGAACATCACAAAGAAAAACAAAAACACAAACAAGATGAAAACATATTTTTCTTTAACAAGTCTTCAAAATAAAACAAATTAATAAACAAAATACAGTCATAGAAATGCTGGAAAACGGTCAAAATCGATTCAAAATAAAACCATCCATGGTCAGTCAGCATCATCTTCTTCTTTATTATTCAATTTTTTTTATATAATTCTGGCAGTTAACAATCCACGACAGTAGAAAGAAATTTACAGTCCCGAAAACAATGAAAGAGATGTACAGGGAATCGTCTTGCTGAAGAAAAGTCTTGCTTTTAAAACCTGTGCTTTGGAGTTTGACAGATGAAAAGAACCAGGAAACAGTTTATATCGAGTTCATGTCGATATATTCTCGATTATTTGGGTAGCTAATGCATGATTATACCTCACTGAGGTAGTCTCTGAACAAGTATCGTCTGAAAAGGAAGTAGATCAGGTTTAAAATTATTGTGAAATGTGGAATCTTTATGGGATAATCTAAGAAGGGTATTATTATGAATGCATGAATAATATTTATAATTTAATGTCATATAGTTCAATACAATGCTATGCAACGCATTACAATACAATTTAAAATGATGTACAAAACAGAATTCATAAAATAATTGGAGTAGCGAATGTTTACAATGAATTCTTTACACCGAGAAACAGATCAAATGGATTTTGCAAACAAATCAAGTTAATTCTTTACTAAAATAAAAAACAACAACTTTAAAACAAAGGAACGAATGAACGACCGAAAGAGTGAATGAAAAGCAGAATGAAAAAAAAAGTAGAGGAACCTTAAAGTGAAGGCGATTAGATTTCGGTTTCAATACTTGGATTTGTGAAAGTGGAGAGGTTACCACTGTTGGCAGAGTTGCTGAGACTGCTTGCCAAAGTCATGGAGGAATATTGACTGTCACCAGGTCCTGAACTCACTGGACTCTCGAGTGGAGTCTCCTGAAGATCGATGTAGTCCTGGAAAAATATTTGTCTTTTTGTTTTGGCTCGGTTTATATTCTAGTTTCGTGTTTATTAATTGGTTATATAACAATCAAAATCGCTAACCTACTTAACAATTGTATTGCACTGCCTATTCCATGATATGGTAGTTATCATCATTGCAATGTATTCGAATTGTTTATTTCCAATTTAATCCTATAATTTCTTCGTCATTCGATCGTAAAAATTATGAAGAAAAATGCTTTAAAAAAAAATTCTTCCCAACATCCGTTTAAAAATTCAAAGTGTCAAAAGATAAAAAAAAAAAAGAAAAATATAAATCCCGACATCTTTAAATTGGTTCGCGATTATTCATCCGACAAAGTTGAAAGATTCAAAAGAATTCTCCAGCAACTAATTCCAATGCCCGCTTCCAATGTTATCACTCATCTTGACGTTCAGACAATCTCCTTGATATTGTATCGAGTTCTAAACAGAACGACATGTAGCTTGCATCATTCATTCATTTCCCTCAAATTGTTGCAATAAAGTGCTTGAATCATCACAGAATGCGTGTAATTCACAATGCTCTGCACGTCCAATTTACAATGCACACTGGATGCATTTCTCAAAAAAAAAACTAAGAATTTTTGCCGAGATGTCGCTAATATTTCTTTAAAAAACAAAAAAAAACGTGAAAGACGATGCAAGCCACCACCTCGTTTGATATTCGATTCAAAATCGATGTCAGGAGCCTCGTGAGTTCGTGAAAGTCGGGCCTGGAAAATGGCTCGCTGTTCCAGCACTCTAGCATCAAGTTGTACCTGATGGAAACAAAATGTTTGAGATAAATTATTATTATTATTATTATTATTATTATTATTATTATTATTATTATTATTATTATTATTACAATAATAATCTATGATGTAAATTTATTTATTCAAATGTTAATTGTTTCCTTTTTATAAAAAAAATGTTCTAAGAATTCCAAATTCAATTGAAACAATTCATCTAAACAATATAAAAACAATATAAATAAAGCCTCCGACGCTATGCATATGGCGCTATACAAATCAACTATTATTATTATTATTATTATTATTATTATTATTATTATTAAAATATAAGCGAATATCAGCTATTTACAGAAATAATAACAATAAATGTTAAAGTTATAAGAAGCCAAAAATTACATTTCGTGCGATGCATATGGAGGTTTGTCCATCCTGTAGCCATTTCTGAGGAGGTCAAAGAGTTTTTCAATTGGTACGGAAGGGTACGGATTTCCTCCGAGGGTGAAAATCTCCCACAACAGAATTCCAAAAGACCAGCTGTTTTGAATTTGTTTTGAAAGGAATTCATTGCTAAATTAATTTTTATTCCGTCTTTATTGCTATTTTATGCCATGTTTGAGCGCATTTTAAACTTCTTTTCATTGGCGGTAAAAAAAAAAATCGTGAGAAAATCTGACAATTGCTGATTCTTTTGGAATCGAATAATCTATCATTGGCGCATTGAAATCCTGTAATTATTTTGACGATTTCTTATAATTACTTTGCAATGGTCTGCAAAACCATTGTTGCGGACGAAAATATGCTGCGATTTAAAATTTTCTTTTTTCGTTTTAAAATTAAAAGTTAACAATGTGACAAGAATGGACTAAAATGAACTTACACGTCACTTTTCGTCGTATATTTGCGATCAAACAGAGCTTCTGGTGCCATCCATTTCACCGGAAGCCTGCCCTGTAAAATTGACCCAAATTCTTCGATTTTATTTTCATTTTTTAATAATTTTCTGATAATTTCCTTCGAAATTCCATTCCAATTTTTAAACTAACGTCATACGACGTTAGCGTTCTGATTAGCACTTAACCTTTCCAACGAATACTGCTAAATGCGATCGCGTAACTTTTTTTTTTTATGTTATCAAGTCCGATGTGAAAGATCAGTTTGTTCTTCTGAAGATGACAAATCGCCGATGAGCGTCCAATTTCCGAGTAAAACTCTTTCGAGTATTTTGAATTTACGTTCGTAGTGGTATATCGTTGCATGCACCGCCCCATCCCTCCAATAACATCAACAAAAAAAAAACGTCATCATCATCATCATCATCATCATCATCATCATCATCATCATCATCATCATCAACAACAACAATCATGACTCACGTCTGTGGTTTTCTTGTAGTAATCCTTATTTGTAATACTCCTAGTTAGACCAAAGTCGGCCACTTTGAGCGTCCGATCGTGACAAACCAGCACGTTTCTTGCTGCCAAATCCCTGTGAATGCACTGGAAAAGAATGGAAAACTTAATTTAAGAAACATTTTCAGTTTCAATTTATATTTATATCTGATTGAAATAATTAATACGCTTATAAATTTAAGATAATTTAATTTTTAAAGATTGGTCTTTTTTCTCTGTTACTTTCCTATTTATTTGCAAAAAAACACAGGAAAAGGATGGAAAATATGGATAACTCGATTTAAGAAACATTTTAAGTTTTTTTCCGACAGAAATTAGATTAATATAATAAAATATTTACATTAATCTCTCGATAAAGAGATCAGATATTTTATTACATCGTTTTCTTTGTTACCTTCCAACATGTCAGACAAATTTCCTCACCATTTTGGAAGCCAAGAATTCAACTCCCCGGCAGACTTGGAGACTGAACGAAACCAAGTCGCTCAAACTGAGTGAGGCATCTGTCGTCTTCTCAATCGTCAGAGACGTTTTAGGGCAGGTCTCGTAGGAAGTCGATGAAGAGGAACCAGTCGATGGTGGAGCTGAAACCGTGGGTCTGTGGTCCCTCAAAAAGTCCCTCAAGTTTCCCAAATCGGCGTACTCAACGATCACATACAGAGCGCCTGAAGTTGGTTTTCAATTTCTATAAACTTTTGTATCTCAAAATTCGTTTCATTCTGAAGAATTCATTTTGCAATTCATCGATGAATGTCTGGTCGTGAATTATTGAACGGAAAACCTAGTTAAAACATGTTTTGAGGACTGGAAACCTCTTCATGGAGTCATGAAATGATACTTGGTGTAACATCTGATTAGAGTTTTACAGTCAATTCATATTAGCAATTCATCAATTTGTTTTTTCCTTCTAATTAAATTGCACACATGTTGCCGCACGATGAAGCAATTATGAAACGTGATGAATTAACGCTAATATTTAATAATAATAATAATAATAATAATAATAATAATAATAATAATAATAATAATAATAATAATTTATTAAGAAAATATATATATATATATATATACAGATAAAAAGTGTTTCAAATCGATTAAATTGCAATTAAATTTAAAAACCAATACAAGGAATTAGTTTAAAAATCCTTCCTCATCTCCGCGTATGGCTTGTTGCTATGACAGAAGGGAACGAGGGAAATACAGGGTAAGGTGAGGCACACACAAACACAGAGAAAGAATAAGATGGAGAGAGACACAAAATAGTCTTCATATTCGGAATTCAGAACATTCGCCGAAGAAAACAAAGCCTGCATTCTTCTGTGCTCGAGTCAAATGCTCGCCTGACTGCTGAGGAGTTTCAAATTGGAACTCCTGGAATATTTCTCCAGTTCAAGGCGGTTGCTTTTCAATCAGCGATTGATGTGAAAAGTTAATTTACGTGAACTCCGAGTGCGAGTGTCGAACGAGGTCCCTGGCAACGTGCGATGATATTGCGCTTCATTAAATTTTTACAAATTCACGTGTTACGTATTTTTTCTAACAAGCAATTTATTTACAACGTCTGATTTGAATCTGGGATTTTTAAAAATTGCGTACAGTCATCGGGTTTATAGAATTCAATGCTGTTGTTGTTGTTGTTGTTGCTGCTGACGATGATGATCATCATAAATTGTTATTATACATCTTAAGTACAATTTGAATATAGGCGGTGGTGACGATACCGATATATAAATTGGTATAAACCAAATGACTACACATTGTATCACATTGTTAATCACATTATCACATTGCAACTAATAATAATTTAGTAGTAAATTAATAAAATAAACAATAACACAAATCCCACACGCTTTTAGTTACGAATAGTTACAAGACAGAATCAAGAACATTATAGATTGCATGACAAACATTAAAAATTATATTTATATATTATTATTATTATTTGTTTATTCACAATCACGGCCTCCGCCGAAAAACAGTGACCCCAGATCCCAGGGATCACATGCAGTCACAACACAACAAGCACAAACAAAAACAGTCATGAACAAACAGAAGCAACACGCAAAAGCCCAAAACTTAAACAAAGTAATTCAATTATACACGCAGCTATATACAATTATATACAAGATCCAAATCATTGTCAGTTCAAAATTCTTCTTATGATATATATTTATTATTATTATTATTATTATTATTATTATTATTATTATTATTATTTTAATTAACCTCGGAAAACGAGACTTAAATGTTTCGCGAAACTCGCCTTTTTGCGTGCAGCAACCGAGCAGCGAAAGAACATTTTCGTGTTGCCCGATTTCCTTCATCACCGTCATTTCCTGGACGAGATTCACCACGTCACAATCCGTGGCATCATCTGGAATTCATTTCCACTCGATAATCGATTTATTAATTTAGTTATTTATTTATTAATTTGATGGGAAAATAAGTTATTTCATTTTAACATCGTATTAATAACTGCTAAGGATGGAAATAGAAATGGCCATCTTCATCGTCTTAATCATCGTCTTAATCATCATCATCATCATCATCATCATCATCTCACTTCTCAGCATCTTGACGGCCACGACACTCGTTCCTTCGTTACCATGGAGACCGGTCACTTCCGCCTTGACTACGATTCCAAAGGCTCCTTCTCCCAACACTTTTCCGAGTTTTAGCCTGTTTTAATAAAAATACTTTTCCAGCATTCATGTAGCGCCACATTGCGATCCATCTATCTTCTAAGCTAACGTTTACGCCCTCACAGATGTCTTGACTCTCAAAGGTCAACCAAGTTTATACACACACACACAAACACACACGTAAACACGGAATACTAACTTATTCCTGGGAATTTCCCACTTTTTGTCTTCTGGCATTTCGTACTCAGAGTGATGGAAGTTGGAGTAGCGGTTAAAAAGCAGACGCCTCTCCTCTATTTTGACGTGCGTCCTTGAACCGCTTTCGAAGCCGTCCGAGAGGTCGTGACCTTTCAGAAGGCCGTCCTCGGGGCAGTAAAGAACGTTCTTGATGACAACCCTCTTTGTGATTGGCTTTCGCGAGTGCTCGTCCAAATTGGCAGCCTTTGAATAATTATCGTGAATGAGTTATAATAATTATAATAAATCAAATATTAATAACAATACATCAATGAGTTACAATAATAATAATAATAATAATAATAATAATAATAATAATAATAATAATAATAATAATAATAATAATAATAATAATAATAATAATAATAATAATAAAACAATAATATTAATGATAATAATAATACACCAATAATAACAATGACAGATAATTTACTTTCGATTTGTTCTTCATTAAGTATAGAAATATCATGAGTCCCATCAACAGGACCCCAATGACGACACTGACGCCTGTTATGGCGTTTGTGGCCACCTTGTAAAATGCTGGTGTCGAATGCTTTGGAGCTAAAAAGCAGATTAACAATAACTATTGTACTGATCTGCGTATCACAACTAATACATTATTATTATTATTATTAATATTATTATTATTATTATATTAAAAAGTATTTTAGAAGCAATTACATGACTTTATCGAGCATGGCTCTTTCTAGTTTTGAATTTTTATTTTAAAACTGTTGCATTTCGTTATGACCAGTGAGAGGTAATAAATAAATAAATTAATTAATTAATTAATTAATTAATTAATTATAAATAATTAATAATCTTAACAACCTGGTTCGACAACCTTTAAGAATCCCGCCTTTTCATTCCTTCCAATAGCGTTGCTCGCCTCGCAAAGATAGAAACCAGACTGATTGACTTGGACATCTTTCAGAGTCAAACTTGCCAATTGGTCCCCTATTGTTATGCGCTCTTTCTCTTCCTGAGTGATATTAGAGTAATAATTTCATTATTATTATTATTATTATTATTATTATTATTATTATTATTATTATTATTAACAGTTTATAGATTAGTAATATCATTATTTAACAGTTTAAAATTAATGAATGCCAACTTTCATTGATGCCGATCATAAAATCCGAGGTCAAATTTCAAACTAAAACGTTTAAGTGATGCACTTATGGAATTAAGTTATAACTTCAAAAACAATCAATTAAACATTTATTATTAATAATAAGTATCAGGTGTAAGTGTCATAGTCATCATCATCATCATGATTACCATCACCGCCGTCATCATCATCGTTGTCGTCGTCGTCAACATCAACATCATCATCATCATCATCCTCACTATGATCTTCCTGTAGTCATATTCCTCGCCTTCGTACTCTCTGACATCCCCTATCGAATCGTTTCCAGGTGTCCACAACCTGTACCACTTGATGATCGGTTGGAGGTCACTGATTATGTTGCACGGTATAACCACGGTGTCACCAACGTGTACAATCAGATTCGAAGGTCCCTCTCTTATCACAGGGGCGATGGGAAGCGTTACTGAATATATAAGATCGTTATTACTATGAAACGATATTTATAATAACTATGTAAATTATCATAACCACTATTATAATTAAGTTTATTTAACTATTAGAACCGTGTTGGAAAATAAACAAATTAATTTGAATCATGAGCCATTTAAATAGGAACACACACACACGTCTTAAAGTTTGAAATGCGATTTTAAAACATCGATGATTTGGACCAGAGAACTCCAGAGAAAAGTTTGCTTTTTCTTTGGAGTGACAGATAAACTTCGAAGATTCAGGTTACGCTAAATGGATTATTATTGTATTTAAAAGTCATGCCAAAGGATGCACTCAAACCACCCAGTCGTACCCCAAGTAGCAGAAAAATTTAGTAAGATCGAAAGACGAAATTTTTTCTGAGACAATTTATGGTAGATGAATCTGTTTTTTTTTTCTGGAATGCAAGTGGGAGGTTGAACGATCCATCTTCTCTTGAAACTTTGTTTATAAAACACGGTGGGAGGCAGAATGGGGTCTGGGTTCTGTCCCCCCAAAGAGTGTGGCCTTAACCTTAGATTAGTCTAAATGAGTTTTATCGATCGATTGTGCATCTCGTATGTGAATGACTCGCTCGAATAATTTAATTGATTTGATCGATCAAGGACTTTTCATCGATGTTTTCTTCGATATGTTTGTAAAATTAATAAAATTAAATTTAAAAAAAAATGTTAGTAAAGATAGAATTACTAACCATATACTTCGACTTGAAATGTTTTCTGTAAGGTTCCAATTTTATTGTTAATGATGCACGAATAATTTCCAGAATCCATCGTGGAAATATCGGATAATTTGAACGTGAAGCCTTTTTTCTGAAATTAATTAAAACTGGATTTACTATTATTTTTATTTACTTTAGATTTCATTGCATTTTCACTTTATTTTTGCCTTAGTTTGTGAAATGCCTCGATTATTTTTTTACTCTTTCAACAGCAAAACTGTTCCATTTCTTAATCACGACTCTAGTTTCATAAACGCACTTATTCGAGACTCAGTCCCCATTCCAAGAGTTGGGATTATAAATTTAACGATTTGTGATTTAGAAGTGAAATAAAAACTTTAATATTTCAGCAACACGATCCGCTCGCATCACTTTTAACTGCTCTCGGGGATGTAATGAGACCTAAAAAGAGGGATAGTCCTGGTGTGTCTGATACCCGATTTCATCGATACAAATTCAAACGAATTCATATCATGTGCTCAGCATTTCACGTTCCAGGTTTTGAAAAACAAATTGAATCCAACACTTCAAAAAAAATATTGGGTGAGCTGAAATTCAGCGCAATTTGCGGTCGTTTAAAATTGAACGAATCGCAAAAGATATTGCGCAATATTATATCAAGTAGGAGACCGAGCAGAGTGAGATTGAGTTTAATGTTATATTTTCTATAAGCTGACCTGACACAATGTGTTACATATGATCCGATTATTTTATGACTTGAGCATTTGGGCCAAACAAGAATATGAATTTGAAAAATAAAACAAATATCCACCTTAAGTCTTGGATCTTCGAATATTCTTCCATCCTTAAACCAAGTTATGCTTGGAAATGGTTCTCCTTTCGCTGGACACTTGAGTTCAATGGCACTGCCAGCTGGAAACACCACCTTCTTGAATGAGTTCTGTTTTTCATTTTTGTCTTTCCACTGAAGAATTCCGTCTGAACAATTGCGTGAATTATTAGGATGGGTGAATGTAACGTTCGTTCATCGATTCAAAATTTTAGCATTTGTCGCATTGAAAGCTGAAAATAGAATTTAGGAAAACAAATTGAAAATGAAAAAGCTCATAACATTTGAACAACCTGGTTCGACGACCTTTAAGAATCCCGCTTTTTCGTTCCTTCCAATAGCGTTGCTTGCCTCGCAAAGATAGAAACCAGACTGATTGACTTGGACATCTTTCAGAGTCAAACTTGCCAATTGGTCCCCTATTATTATGCGCTCTTTCTCTTCCTGAGAAGATTAATGTTATAAAAAATCAAATATATATGGCCTAGTTAGTATTATAACGATATTTAAGTTGTATTATTTAGAAATGTCGAAATAAAATAAAGGAATGCGCATAATGTAGTAGATTATTGCACTTATAATTTATTATCACATATCAATAACCCTTTTAGAATTTTATTACAATATTTGATAATAAGTTACGATATCATTATTGTTAATACGTATTATTATTATTAGTATATTATTATCATTAATATCATTAATATATATTAGTATTAATTATTAATAATTTATTACAATTTCTTTGAAGTTATTGCATATCGAATGTTTATTGCCGTTCCTTTTAAGTGAATTACTCAAGAGAAACATATGATCGACACATGGATGAGAGCTGGTAGGATTCAAGTTGAATTTATTAAAATATTTTAATGATAGTTTTATGGAGTTGATTATTAATTTCAAATTAATTCATATTTTTTTATTTGCACATACATTTTTGGCCACTTATATCAGATATTAACATAATATAACATGCATGTTAAGATATCAAGATCAATGCTAATGAACTAATATCCTTCTTACTATGATATTCCTGTATCCATACTCTTCACCTTCGTACTCCCTGACCTCGTTCATGGTATCGTTTCCAGGTGGCCACAATCTGTACCACTTGATGATTGGCTGCGAGGAACTGGTGATGTTGCATGGCAGGACCACCGTCTCTCCCACTTGTACCGTCAGATTAATCGGTCCCTCTCTTATAACTGGGACATCAGACGTCATGTCTGCATGTTGAAAATTTATTAAATTTTTAAATATTGACAAAATACAATTTTATTAACATCAATTATATTGATATTATATTATTATTGATAAATTTGTTTATCGGATGCCAAAATAGAATGCTTAGGTTGGTCTGGGAAGTATATTTCGGAAATTAATTTGTCAGGTGAATTGGTTATTTCTGTTTAGCGGGAAAGGAATGATCCATCTCGTCTTGAAACTTTGTTTACGAAACATGGCAGGACGCAGACGATTCTGGTACCCAACCAATTGGCCTTAACTCGATAAAGTGACTTTCAAGCCGGAATGTGAGTCTCAGATGTGGCTCATGGATAATTTGATCTAATCGATGTCAAGGTTTTTCATGTTTTGTTTGACAAATGCATAAATCGTCATTAAAAATATAAAATATATCGTTAAATATGCGTAAAGATGCAGTACTAACCAAAAATCTCCACTTCAAAATTCCTCTGCAAAGTTCCAAGTGAATTTTTAACCGTACATGTATAGTTGCCAGCGTCTTTGGTTGAAGCATCAAGAAGTTTGAGGGTGATGGTCTTTTTCTGTTATAAATTAAAATTTAATTTTATTTTAATTAAATCGCTAATCAAATTATCTATCCTTGATTTAAGCTACCCTTGTATCTAAGCAAAGCCGATTTATTTTTTGGAGTCAATATCTTCTGCACTTTCAGACAAGCTCATTCATTTGAGATTATAAGTATTAGGTATGGGATTATCAATTTAACGATACGTCATTCATGAAATGAAGTAGAACCTTTAACATTTCGACAACTTGACCTTCCAATACTTTCTATTTTTGTAGCGAATGTTAATTCAACAGAAAAATTGAGGAGGGGTAAATACCCACCCTCCCAATTCAAGTCCAAGGTTGTCAAAGAGAGATTGAGAGGCAAAATTTTATTTGTAATGATGTCGCAATAAATATGAATATCATATAAAAAAAATTATTCTAGCTTATTTATATTTTACAAAAAAAATAAATGTTTACAATAAAGGTCATAAAAATATAATTGGCTAACATACAAATGAGTCACAAAGGTTATTGTACCTATGCTCTTCGAGACTTACTAAAACATGCTTAAGTTTGTCTTATCATCATCGTTATCAATGGCTGGGCGTAACCTGCTAAATGCGGACCGATTATCTTTTGCTTTGACCAGTTCAATCAAGACAGAAATTTAAAAACAAGAAACAAAGAGCACACACACACATACATACAAACAAGTGTCCATCTTAAGTCTTGGAACACACTGTGTTATATATGATCAACAAATATCCACCTTAAGTCTTGGATCTTCGAATATTCTTCCATCTTTAAACCAAGTTATGCTTGGAAATGGTTCTCCTTTCGCTGGACACTTCAGTTCAATGGCACTGCCAGCTGGAAACACCACCTTCTTGAATGAGTTCTGTTTTTCATTTTTGTCTTTCCACTGAAGGTCCCCTTCTGGCAACGAATAATAATAATAATAATAATAATAATAATAATAATAATAATAATAATAATAATAATAATAATAATTGATGGATTTATTTGCTTGCTTGTTTATTTATTTGTTGATTTTTTTATTGGTTGGCTGGTTGGTTGAGCGATTGATTTATAGATTGATTGAATGACGGATTGAACAGGTGGAGGTATACGTGGATAGACGTATAAATAATAATAATATTAATAATCATTGTAATAATAAATATAAACGTCACAACCATCAGCGACGTAAAATATAAACAAATATAAACTACGATTGCCGCAAGTGATTATAGTAATTATTAACTATTAAAAAACAAATATATCTTAACCTGATGTGTTCATGGAATGAATATTGGTCTCAGTCGGAACTGAAATGGAAAAAAAACCTGCAATCTTTAAGAATTAATCTGCTTTTCTATTATATTATATTATATTCTAATTATATTAATAATATAATCTGAAATATTTATTTTACTTATTTATTTTATTTTATTTACAAACTGATGGGCCCAAAGTAGGTATAGTTATTATAATTAATATTTATTCCAGAATTTAACCAAAGATACCGAAAAGGCGAATGAGAAGTTAGGATGTATGTTTAAAAAAACAATTACTGATGCCTAATTGAAATAAATAAAATCAATACTTTACGATTAAAAACATGCGAGGTCAATTATAAACCCTTGGACAAGAATAAATATTATAATTTCTAAATAAACTCGAAATAATTTAAAATTTTTAATTCGAAATCCAGACTTTCTTTTGGTGAATATGCAGATCAAATGTTTGCCTATTCGATACTCCTAAAGTTCAAATGAAATCCGAAATAAAAGATCAAATGCGTTCCCAGTGAAGTACATCAAATGATCAAATGTTATAAAAGATGAGACAACGGTGGACATCAGAAGATTCATCCGACCAGGAACCTTCCTTACGAATGTCCAGACTGCTGTCTCTTCCAGTCCTTTGGTCTTGAATACATGCTCGATGTTAGACCCAAGTTATCCAGGCTTTGCGTCGTAAAAGAATGAAGAAAGAGATATGAACGGATGATAAATTACCGATTTATAATAAAGTTTTCTTCTCTCTTGTATCTTATTGCTTTTAAAGAACAGATATTTCTTCAAACGACAGGGTTTGAGTATCGACTGATAATTTTCATGTCAATACCAATGTCGCGTTGATAACAAGATACAACTTATCTATTTCTCGACAGGTAATGGCTACGGATAGCACAGCATCATTTTAATGGATTAATGGGTTCCTTAGCAAAACATCAATTGGAATGGAGAACCTAGGCAAGTTTGATTATATAATTGACATCAGTTGCTAGGATTGTTTGAACCTGAAAGTATGCTTTTCTTTTCAGATACAAGTGTACTTGTTCGTCTAATAATTATTATTTAATAAGAATTATTTAATAAGAAAACTACAATCATTTTCAAGTTTCAAACGCAAGCAATTGCAATTCCGTTTTCTTTCTTTTGATCCGACATCCACGTCTTTGAACAGCATACTACCTGGTATTGGCAGGTTATGCGTAATTAAGTTCAGTAAAGCTGTCCTCATTAAGAGAGTATCATCAAAGAGCTTAAGAAATGTTTGTTATAATGTAAAACAAAGTTACCATCTGAAGAATCACAACCCAAGAACTGTGAAAATCTTTTCTGAAATTTTTTTTTTAAATTCAGAATTGGCAGGACTGTCATTAGACTTTTTTTAGTTAATGTTATTTATTGTAATTCGTGTATTTATTTGCATAAATCGTTTGTAGGAGAAGAGCTTTCCACTCCAAGAGAAACTATTAAGCCTGTCAAAAGCGCTTTGGCAGATGCACTTTAGGCGAAACTCCAACACGCAACACAAACTTGTAAACATGAACTCAATGAGACTTCAGTGCCTGGAAATCCACATCTGGTTTGACCAGAAGCAGACGTATAATCTGAAATCCTGCACAAGTTCTTGATAACCTTCAATCGCTTTT
Source organism: Hirudinaria manillensis (assembly GCA_034509925.1). Taxonomy (NCBI): domain Eukaryota; kingdom Metazoa; phylum Annelida; class Clitellata; order Hirudinida; family Hirudinidae; genus Hirudinaria; species Hirudinaria manillensis. Next base: position 5,298,644 of record CM067538.1, on the reverse strand, counting down.
GCAACATCAACTCTCTCTTTTTTCTCTCTTTCTCTCCCTCTCTCTCAAGTCACAACATCTTCTCGGTAATGATGGTTAAACGGTTAGTTGATTGAATTAATGTACTTAATTCCACTTAAGTCACATTGTACTTAAGTCCACTTAATGTACGTAACTTTATTAGGTGAACCAACTTGGCCCAGATATTGTTTGTTTATGTTTTGTGTTTTTTTTGTCGAATTATCCTTTAAGTTATTCTTAGAAATAAAGTTAATTAAAAAATTAAATTTTATAGCTTCTCAAGAATTCTCTTCAGTGCCAGCGGAATAGTATGTATTAATACTCAATTCGTTGTTACTGACGTAACATCGATCAATTGGTTAATTGATTGGGTTGCGTAGCAAAGTTTTGATGTAAAGATATTAAAGAGATTTATGTTACTAAATAAATACCAAGTTATTTGTTTACATGTCAATTGCCGATTTTAATTTTTAAATATTTTTTTATTGAATCAAACTTCAAATTTATTTTATCATAACATTTGTCATGATAATGATACAGTACGTGGTTTCGAAAATTTGTAAACAAACCTGAATTACAAAATTTATTATACAAACAAAATTTAAAGATATTTACCGTTAAATCGCTGATATGACATGTACCGAAATAATTCACTTTTTTTTTCAAATGACTCAATAAACCTTTGCCAGTACCGTCATCATGGCTGTTTATGGACTTAACAATGGCCAATGGCTGCTGTCTTGACAGAAAGCGAACAGTTGTGCTTCTTTTGTTTTAAAGTCAGATTGAATTCAATCCGAAAGACGATTGAAATCGTAACAAAACACTCCTATCCTATTCTATCTCATCACGGAGGAACAATCATCGGACAAACATTACAAAGCCATTCTGGTTGATGAAGGAAGTTCAACCTTGTACTTTTTTGGGACCTACTTGAATGAATTCACTTTCCAATCACTCGATCGGGTCATCAATCATCTGAGTTTACATTGACTCACCTCGAAAGGACTTTGATTGTTTATGGGAGACTGGAGGGTCATATAATTGGGACTGCCATTCAGTCTACAATATCGTGCTGTTAAACTATAATTGTAGCTTAATATCTTTTTTTTTTTGACTCAAGCGATAAAAATTCCACCTTGAATGTAATCGTCTTAAAATTTCAAAAAAAAATATCTTTTGGGTGAAAACAGCGTCAATTTGGCAATCAATTTGAATGCCGCAAATTTAAAGACCACTTTTGGCGGTAATTTCGAGATTAAATAAACTAAAATGAATAATATTTCAATATTTATACTTTACAATAATATTAATAATTCAAATCATTGTCAACAACTTAACCGAAAGCAGAAAGAGGTTAACTAGTTTAATTGTAAATAATTAAATTAATAAATAAATAATTCTAACATATAACTTCCGAATATCATGATTTATGGATGCTCCTGCATTAGTAACACGAGACAAATGAAAACAATTAATACGAAATTAAACTGAAGTCGATAAATCAGTTTTAAGTCTTAAATAATTGGAATTAGTTTCAATTCCATATCTGGATCAATCACCGAGTATTTTCAATTCAATCTTTTCTGAATTCACATTCAGAATCGTCAACCGAAAAGATGTGCACTTAAATTCACTCCCTTAAAATGACTAAAACCGATTTGTCGTCACCATCTTGAGCTCCTGAGAAAGAGAGAGATGTCGATGAATATGAAGCGAGTGGATCTTAAGGTTATAAATCATAATGGAATCGTCCTAAGTTCCTGGTGTCGGATTGCAGATGGAAATTTCAATAATTTCAGAAATTTCTTCGCCAATTCAGTTAAGATTAACGAGGGTGGGAAAAATCGGGAGGCCCAAATAATGGAAAAACTCGTCTGCTCCGTTGGCGGGATGTGGCTAGAGATGCGATGACCCACGCACATTGGACACTCGATACCCCAGACCAGGGAAAGTTTAAGGGCAGAGTTTAGGAGAATTTTAAGACTATTAAAAGAGCATTACCCTTGGCCAGGCTTTGACCCTTTCATCTGACGCAAAGCGATAAATAATTCCAACGACTTTACTGTCTGCTGGAGAGAATCTGGGCTCCACACGAAAGTTCTCGTTTTTCCTGTTAGTGGCTCATCCATCCACCCAACCTTCCATCCATCCACCCAACCTTCCATCCATCCACCCAACCTCCCATCCATCCACCCAACCTCCCATACATCCATCTAACCTCCCATCCATCCATCCATCCACCCAACCTCCCATACATCCATCCATCCATCCATCCATCCATCCATCCATCCATCCATCCATCCATCCATCCATCCATCCATCCATCCATCCATCCATCCATCCATCCAACATACATCCGTCTTTCTATCCCTACCCATGCGTGCATCCGTGCAACAATCCACTCATTTTCTCGGCTCTTCGGCTTAATCCATGTATCTTCTTTTTCTAGCGTCTTGAGTTTCCGTTCGTGAAACAAAATCCTTTTCCATATTTTTCCACCTGCCCGTTGTTTTATGGGTTCATTTGAAGATCGGGTTGCTGCCATCGGCTCCGGCAAGTAATGCTTTATTCTATCGATTTGTAACGCTCCAGGGTTGGAAATGCCGGATCGTGATGGATCGTCCGTGGAATGATGGATGGAAAGTATAAACAAAGATCCGCTTATTGCTCGTGCGTGTTTAGATTTACGCGGTGTTGCTGTTTTGCTGTTGTTGTTGTTGTTGTCGTTGTTGTTGTTGTTGTTGTTGAGCGATTGAAAGAAACGCATTGAGGTTTACTTTTGACACAATTTAAAACTAAGTCAATTTTTGAACGCAGCGGGATTTAAAATCGGGTGATAATATTACTATCGTTATTTTATATTAACTACTATCTTTAATATTATCGCTGATATATTCATAATTATTATTATTATTATTATTATTATTATTATCATCATCATATTTAACTTTATTATTATTTGATGTTATTATTACTTATAATTTTACTCTCTTTTAATGCTAATAATTTGACAATTACATACATATAATTAGAAGAAGATTTATTTAAATTAATATTTAAACAAATAACAAAATTATTTTATATTATTTATATTTACATTATTATATATTTATTTATTATTTTATATTATATAATAATTTTATTATTTATATAAATATTAATTTAAAATGAAATCGAAACGAATTTCTTCAAATGTATTTTCAATTAATCCAAAATAATTGCTTTTATTATGCAAACATTTTGTCATAATTTTATTAACAAAAAAATTCAAAGAGATATTTGATTTCATTTGAGATTATAAAAACCAGAGCCATGATGTTCTTATTTATCGCCCACAATAATTATAGCCTTAAGCGAATTTCTGCCACTCCCCTGCCGGACAAATAATAATAATAATAATAATAATAATAATAATAATAATAATAATAATAATAATAATAATAATAATAATAATAATAATAATAACAATAATAATAATAATAATAACAATAATAATAATAGCGTATTTAACCTATAATTATGAACTAAATGAACAAATTCTAAATCCTAAGTGCTGAAATGAACCCACATTTCCCCAGCAACTCCCCCCAGTAATTCAACCCTTCTAATGAGGATCAGAATCCCACCGTTTAGGGAGGGAATTTTCCAAATTTATGGTCTATTTGTTTAAAAATACTGCCATTGAATTTCAATGGCGGACCAAGTGCGACTTTTCTCACGAGATTGAAATGTCGATTTATAGCTCTCTTTATTTTTCTGATTTTCTATATATATTTTATATTTTATTTTTTTACATTTTAAGTTTTATTTCAGCAAAAAATGTTTTGGCAGACGAATTAAAAATTGAAAAGAGAAGGGAAGACATTCGAATCAGTTCGTGAAAGAATTAATAGCTTTGAAAAAAGACATGTTTTCCAGGATTGTTTTTTAATAAATAAATAATAAATAAAACGATAAACAATAACTTATTAAAAGACAACATACACATAATAATAATAACAATAATTATTATTAATATATTATTTAATAACGTAAATTATTAATAATTATTATTATAGCATTATTTGTGACTTATTATTATGATTATTGTCGTTTAGAATAATAATATTTATTGCTTTTTATAAATAATTTCCAATATTAAAATCAACAAAATTATTATTGTTAATAATATTCTAACATTTAACTTCACTCATGACTTTCTTTTCACTGCAGAATGTTTAAAAAATAATCCATAAAACTTATAAAATTCTCATGTGAAGAGAGATTTGAAAATTAATGATTCCCATGTTATGATTTATTAAAATCATTAAAAATGTCTCCTGATGATGACAGTGATGACGACGACGACAAGGATGATGGTGATG